>SJYX01024162.1:263318-283461 GCA_006410675.1 Oreotragus oreotragus
TTTTTTTTTTTTTTAAAGGAAAAGTGCAACACCCTCAGGCAGAAAATACTAAAAGGAAATGAACTGGCAGTAAATTGTTATTCTCAGCTTCTCTAACACATTTGAATGAGTGAGTCTTTAAAAGCTTCTGTCAGCTCGCTGTAGAAATGAAATTTGATATTATTAAGATTATCCAATAGGAAACAATTATATAAGTATAAATGGAAGATTCATTTAAAGGGTCAGGATGAAATCCGCAGAAAATGCCCTCCTGATCCTTTCCTTTTCTTTTTCTTTTCTTTCTTGTCTGACTAAATAAGGTCAGATAAGATGAGGACAAAACTAAGTCAGCATGCAGAATTTAAATTACTTGAATTACTTTTATTTTTTCCTGCAGCTGAACTTCAGAATGTGGGAGGGGAAATGAACAGCTTAAACCAAAGCTAAGCCCTTCTGTTCAGTATCAAATGGCAATTACTCTTCAACTATTTTTTTTTTAATCCATCCGCTCAGCAAATATCCACCACCTCAAACAAATCTGCTAAAAGAGGCAAAAGAGTGTGGGGGTTCAGAGCTTTATAAACTGAGAATCACTGAGGCTGAGTGAGTGTATCTCGAGTTCATTATATTACTCTCTCCACTCTGTATGTTTGTAAAATTCTATAAAAAGAAATTGAAAAATAGAGATGATGGGGATGATGGGAGTGGGAAGAGTGGAAAAGGGCAGAGAGACAGGGAAAGACAGAGACTGGTCCAGGGAGCCAGATGGTCTAGGAGCAGATCCCCGCTCCTCCACATTGGCTGTGTGCCCATAGGCAAGTGTCTTAACCTCTCCCTGCTTCAGTTTCCTCTCTGTAAAATAGTGCTAATAATAGTATCAACTCATAACGTACTTGTGAGGATTAAATGAGCTTCAAGCACATTTATTATATGTGTGGGGCAGCAGGGAGACATTTAAAAGTACCTGCCCTGTGTTATTACACAGAGACATGATATATATGAACACACACATGCGGGCGCACACATGCACACACACACGTGCTTGCATGGACACAGATTTCTAAAGCCTCTAAATCACTACAAAGCAGCTGATAGGCTGTATTAAATCTCTGAGCCCGAGTTGATACCCTGCATTGTGCTCCTGTCAGGTTTTGTAACAAATTTATTGAATGGGCTGAACTCCATGGAGTAAGAAGGCAAACGGCTCCATTTTTCTTCCCTCCGTTGCCTCTGCGGCCCTCTGCCATCTCCCCACTTTGCCCGATGATAATCTGGAGCAGACCCCTCAGCCTCCTGTTCAACGTTCAGTTACAAGAACAAAATATGTTAGGAAATTACGACTCAGTTTTGAGATTTAAATGTTGCAGCGCAGCCCAGTGTGAACCCTTCCCTTTACATCTGGTTCCCAGCTTCCTTCCTCCCGCCAGCTTTGACCCCATGGGAGGGGTGAGCACCTGCACAGGCAGGAGGGCTGCTGACCGGTCCTCCCCAATTCCTTACCCTGCTCCCACCTGCCTCTCAGCTCCTCCAAGACCACGGCGGAGGGAGAGTGGATCAGACAGAACCAGAGAAGCATACTTCCGCCTTTCAGACTTTGCTGCTGTCTGTCATTACTTTCTGGCAGGCGATCGGAGGTGGGCTTCCTTATAGCGCACATCTGAGGGGTCCGTCCAGGCCCTGCCACTGTGTGCTCCCTGATATGGGGATCAGATCCTCTGGGAATTTTATTTGAATATGTATTTATTTGGCTGCAGCAGGTTTGAATTGCAGCATGCAGGGGCTTTTGAGTTGCAGCATGCAGACTCTCAGTTGCAGCATATGGGATCTAGTTCTCTGACCAGGGATTGAACCCCAGCCCCCTGCACTGGGAGTGCAGAGTCTTAGCCACTGGACCACCAGGGATGTTCACTCTTCCATGAACTTTACTGGACCTGACCTTGGCAGCCTCGGTGCCCACGTCTGCTCCAGAGCAGACCCCCTTTCCAGGCTGTCCCTCCCCCCCGCCCCACCAAGGCCTCCAGGTATCCCCAGGAAACTCACACCTGCTTCCCGTGTGGGTAGGGGAGACCGTGCAGGGCAGCCACCCTGCTTCCCACTGGCCTCCTCACTTCAGAATTTCCCCATGTCCACAGAGGTCCCCCCAAGCCAGGGAACTCAGGTCAATTTATCTTCCCCACCTCAGAGACTCCCAGGACCATTTGCATCAAACTCTGCTCACTGGTCCAAAGATGGACCTAGGAGAGCTGCGACTCAGCAAGCATCCAGCCAGGGAGGGAGATGCCAGCCTCCTCTCCAGGATGGTACCCTCAGTCTCTATGCATGTTCTGCTTAGATCATCCCATCTGACCTGGAGGGGATTCACGCCTATTGGGAGAGAAGCAGAAACAGCCTCTCTCTCCCCTAACTGTCTCCTCCATGAACTCATCTTATTTCTACACAGGAAAGGCTATCGAAGCGCTGGACCAATCTTGCTATGTTGGGATAGATATTCCCCTGAGGGCTCTACCTTCTCTATGAATAATAGAAAATTCTCCCTGATGGCTCTCAGCTTGCGGGCAGAAACCTGAATTCCCAAGCAAAAGGAAAAGTTCTCTTCAGCATCCCACTCCTTGCTTTTTAAATAAAGGAAATTATTCTTCTCCATGGCTTTAAGGAGTACGAAGAAGGGAGGCTGAGAAAGAGGCAGAGCACACAGGAGACAAAGAGGTTCAAAAACCCATCAGCAAGTGAACAGAACAGATATTTACTGAATCAGATGCAAGTAGCATCTCAAGGGAGAGCACATTTCTTGGAAACACTCAGGCAAGCTGTCTTGAAAACTGCCTTCTCACATTTCCAGCTGAATTATCCTTCCTTGATCAATGACTTTCACATCATTTCCAGCTATTAGGTTTATTTATACCCATTTTAAAGACTTCATGACATCCTGGAATATATGAGACTTCCTGAAGGGGCGAAAACTAAAGAATTAATAACCGGTGAGATCAAGGCTAATAACTCAGCCCCTACTGTCGTTCTGGGAAGGCATAAGGGTGAAAAGGGGGTCTTAGCAACAGCAGACCTCCTGGGCTTCAGGGCTGCGTAGGTGAATCCAAACCTCTACATACAGATGGAGGAATTCAACAGACCAGAATCAGAGCCTGCTAGGCAGCCAACATCTCACAAGCTGCTCGAGAAATTTGTTGCTTAACACATGAGCCAGGTGAGTAAGCCTGATGTCCAGACCGCATGTGGTGGGCTAACAGGAAGCAGCGAGGGTGCTTTGGGAATCCGAGGGTAGCACTCCACATGCCAGGGAAGGATCCTGAAAGTTCTAAAGGCCAGAGAAGTGAGGCAGGCAAGGAGATGAAAGGACCTGCACCCCTTCGCTTGAGTCACAAGACCACTAAGAGTGACACCCTTTTAGAACTTATCTATGAAACAGAAACAGACTCACAGACTTGAGGACAGGCTTATGGTTGCCAAGGAGGGGCGCGGGGGTGGGAGAGGGATAGAGGAGGGGTTTGGGATTAACAGATGCAAACTATTATACAGGGAATGGATAAACAACAAGGTCCTACTGTCGAGCACAGCGAACTATACTCAATATCCTGTGATAAACTGTAATAGAAAAGAATATGAGAAAAAAATATATATGTATATACTGTGCCCAGTCACTTCAGCCATGCCCAACACTTTGTGACCCTATGGACCATCGCCTGCCAGGCTCCTCTGTCCATGGGATTCTCCAGGCAAGGATACTGGAATGGGTTTCCATGCCCTCCACCAGGGGGTCTTCCTGACCCAGGGACTGAACCCACGTCTCTTATATCTCCTTGCTTGGCAGGAGGGTTCTTTACCACTAACGCCACCTAGGAAGCCACATATGTATATAACTGAATCACCTTCCTGTATAGCAGAAATGAATACAACATGTAAATCAACTATACTTCAACATAAAAAGAAACAAACAAATTGTAATGACACCATCTTCAACCTCAGAGTTTTCCTCAGTGTCTTCCATGTCAGCCCCCACTACTGAATTCCTACCAGTTTCTTTCCTCCCTATTCAAGTCTCCATTTCCTCTCCACCCCCAATGGCACACCCTTTGCATTCAGGCCCTCTGCAACTTTACAAGGCCTTGGGGACCAGCAGAGCTTGGATTGCTCTCCCCTTGTGCGGATGACTTAGCATTTTTCAGATGCCCTGTGGTAGGCTGAATAATGACTCCCAAGGGGTATCCACACTCTAATGCCCAGAACCTATGAATGTTACCTTCTGTGGCAAAAGGAGCTTTGAAGGTGCAGGATCTTGGGCTGGAGAGATTATCCTGGGTTGACTGGCTGAGCCCCCTGTAATCACGAGGGGCTGTAATCACGAGTCCCCTGTAATCCCTTAAAGAGGGATGCTGGAGAATGAAAGTCACAGGAGGCCAGGTGACCACAAAAGAGACTAGAGGGACGTAGCTCTGGTCAAGGAAAGCAGCAGCCTTCAGAAGCTGGGAGAGGCAAGGTACTGATTCAGTCCTCCTCTGGAGCTTCTAGAATGAGTGCAGCCCCACCAACACGTTGATTTAAGTCCTCTAAGTCTGATCCCAGACTTCCGACCACGATCATTGCAAAGAGTGCCTCTGGGTCGTTTTCAGACACTAAGTCTGTAGTCATTTGTTACAGAAGAAATATGACAAGTGACTAATACCTGCCCTCATTTCTTTTTTTAAAACAATTATTCACTTATGTATTTTTGGCTGCTCTGGGACTTGCTTGCTGGGCTCGCTCCCTCGCTGGGCTTCTCCCTAGCTGCAGCCGTCGGGGGCTGCTCTCCCCACTGTGGTGCGCAGCATTGCCATGGCTTCCCTTGCTGCCCAGGCCCCAGGCTGTGGGCTCAGTAGTCGCGCTGCCCAGGCCCCAGGCTGCGCACTCGCTGCACAGACCCCAGGCTGTGGGCTCAGTAGCTGCGCTGCACAGGTTTAGCTGCCCTGAGGCACGTGGGATCTCCCCAGTTCAGGGNCTCCCCACTGTGGTGCGCAGCATTGCCATGGCTTCCCTTGCTGCCCAGGCCCCAGGCTGTGGGCTCAGTAGTCGCGCTGCCCAGGCCCCAGGCTGCGCACTCGCTGCACAGACCCCAGGCTGTGGGCTCAGTAGCTGCGCTG
The DNA here is from genome assembly GCA_006410675.1 of Oreotragus oreotragus. Lineage (NCBI taxonomy): Eukaryota > Metazoa > Chordata > Mammalia > Artiodactyla > Bovidae > Oreotragus > Oreotragus oreotragus. Next base: position 268,430 of record SJYX01024162.1, read on the forward strand.
CACAGGTTTAGCTGCCCTGAGGCACGTGGGATCTCCCCAGTTCAGGGGTCAAACCTGTGTCCCGGGCTTTGGCAGGCGGACTCGCAACCACTGGACTACCAGGGAAGTCCAGGCCCTCATTTCTTAAAAGACAAATATCAAACCCACAGTAGACGGAGGTGGCACTGACCTACCTCTCCCACCTCAGCTCCCACCAGGCCTCCACCCCCAGACCTTATGCTTCAAGCCACCCTGAACTCCATAACTCTTCCCCAAAAAGGCTAGATTGTTTCCAGACCCAGGGCCTTTGCACATGCTCCCCGCTCAGATGACAGCACCTTGAGCTTTCCTCTCTGCCAGGAAAATCTCTGCCCATCAGTCATCCTCCCGGTGTGATTCTGCCCCTGTGTCCAGCCTTCTGTTTTCTCCCTATGCAAAGTCAGCCACACTGCGCTCCATCATCATACGGTATTCCCCATAAAGAATGTCTTCAGAATTTACCACATTTTGACAATAGCCATTTATAGGACTGTTTGCCTTCATGACCTCTGTAATCCCAGGGATGTACCTGCCCAGGTGAGACCAGAACAGACAGGAACCATAACAATACTGGGAGAATGACTGACAACAAAGCTAGGTAGAGGCTATACCCTTCTGCTTTGCCAACAAAGAGGGTCTATGAGAGAGGAAACACCTACTGAATGCTCAGACCCTGAAGAGTGGCCAACTTTAAGGGGCTCTAAGAAGTCAAATCACTTCCTCAAAGAACATGGGCTGCAGGTGGGAGAACCGCAAGCCACTTTGCTCAATGCCTTTAAGGTCCAAAATTAAACAGGAGCCAAGGGGTCCTGCCTGGGGGAATCCAGAATGTATCTTAAGCTGTGATTCTAAGACCTGACTACATGCTGGAACCACCCAGCCAGCATTAAAACCCTCTGGCCTTGGATCCCACCAACAAGTCTGCATCCACCTGGCAGGAGTTTTTCCACTGTTGCCAAGTGATTCCCTGGTAGCTCAGCTGGTAACAAATCCATCTGCAATACAGGAGACCCCAGTTCGATTCCTGGGTCAGAAAGATCCACTGCAGAAGGGATAGGCTCCCCATTTCAGTATATTCTTACATTTTCCTCATGGCTCAGCTGATAAAGAGTCCACCTGCAATTCGGGAGACCTGGGTTCGATCCCTGGGTTGGGAAGATCCCCTGGAGAAGAGAAAGGCTACCCACTCCAGGATTCAGGCCTGGAGAATTCCATGGACTGTATAGTCCAGGGGACTGCAAACAGTCAGACATGACTGAATGACTTTCACTTTCCAAGTGATTCCAATGTGCAAGGCTGAGAGCCCTGCTCCGAAGCCAGCAGCCCACTTGGGAGGAGGTATTTTCTGTGACAGTCGACAGGACACTGTAAGGTGTTGTCTCTATATACTGAAATCCAGAATGTGTGCTTGCGTGCTCAGTCATTTCAGTCGTGTCCAACTGTTTGCAACCCTAGACTGTAGCCCACCAGGCTCCTGTGTCCATGGGATTCTCCAGGCAAGAATACTGGAGTGGGTTATCACGCCTTCCTCCAGGATATCTTCCTGATCCAGGGATGGAACCTTCATCTCCTGTACTGCAGGCAGATCTTTACCGCTGAGCTACTAGGGGAAGTCCTGAAATCCAACACCTGTGTTTTAATCCTTCTGGAATCAAATGGGCTTAAGAGACAAAAAAGAAAATAATCCAAGTAGCACCCTAAGGAGAAAAGAATCCTGGGGGACGGTAAGGTGTGACACGAAAGGGAAGGAATGGAACATTTCTAGGAAACTGGGTCCCATGAAAGCAAATGCCTTGGCTAAAAATACCTTCCCCAATTTCTTTTGGCAAATGGCTCCCACGCACTGAAATAATGAAGACTAGGCTGGGTGTCAGTCAGCCACCCTCTCATCCTCTCATGTCTTCAGAGTCAGGCCTCTCCTGGGAGCCAGGGGAGAATGGCAGAATTACAGAAACATCAAGAGATGTGTAGAACCCCCAAATTGGAAGAGACACTATTGCTGATCAGCTGCTGGGATCTCCCACCCAGAGGAGGAGGCTCCTTGACGATGCTCCTGCAGCTTCTGCCTCTTGTCTGGGGAGCCTCACAGTAAGTCCCCAACATATGAACAAGTTCTGTTCTGAGAGCACATTTATAAGTCCAATTTGTTCGTAAGTCCAACAAAGTTAGCTGAGGTACCCAACTAACACAATTGGCCATATAGTACTGTAACAGGGCTTCCCAGGTGGCGCTAGTAGTAAAGAACCCACCTGCCGATGTAGGAAACGGAGATGTGATTTGATCTGATCCCTGGGCAGGAAGATCCCCCTGAAGGAGGGCACGGTAACCCACTTCAGTATTCTTGCCTGGAGAATCCCATGGATAGAGGAGCCTGGCAGGCTACAGTCCATGGGGTCACAAAGATTCGGACACGAAGGAAGTGACTTGGCATGCACGTAACAGGTTTATAAAACTTTTCATACAAATAATACATTGAAGAAAAAAAGAAAACATTTTAAAAAGTAATTTAAAGCCATCCCCCACCTTCAAGTAGCATGTAATCTATACAAGGAGAAAAGGCATCCAGGCATGAAGCCGGAAAAGGCAGTCATTCATTCACACCTGGCAAAAACAATCTGTTCTGTTTCTTCTCACACTTCACTCCCTCCTCTCACTCAGGGCCCTGTGACTTTGAGCCCTGTCGTTGACACGTCTAGGCTTGGAATCACCTAGGAATTCAGATTTCATCACTCTTCAATCAGGTGGGAGCTCCATGCTACAGCTCTCACCCAGGGTCTGCAACCTGGCCCCTCCCACCCAGTGGACACCACGTACCAGGCTCAGTGTCTAAGGCAACTGCAACTTCATGAGAGGCTCCAGCCTCATGCTTCCTCCCTGTACCTACACCCCGAGCATCAGTCCCCAGGAACACACCAAGCCCCCACCCCATGGCTTTTCAAGTCTTGCTTCTGTCTGTATCTGTTCCACCTCAACTATCTTCCCTACTCCCTCATCCTGCTTTCAGCTTGGCAAACTCCTGTGAATGTATCAAGAGCCAGCATAAATATCATCCTCCCTTGGAAGGTTTCTCTAAGCCTCCCAAGTTGATGTTAAGGCGTTCTTTTCTCCAGGTCCCTGTGGCAAATGCCTGAGACCTCTCTCTAGCACTCTGCATGTTTACCTTTAATCTTTCCATTCATGCATCTATCAGCCAACTGAGAGCTCCCTGGGGACAGATCCATGCTTCATTCAACCCTGGATCCTCAGAGTGCAGCACACAGCTCAGAATACAAAAGATGCTCTATAAACATTTGTTGAATAGAACTGAGTTGTAAGCTAGCATTAGCCAGAGTTCATGAAAGAAATCATACTTAAGTTAAGCCTTATCAGGCTAATACAAAACTGAGAAAGAGTTCATGAAGCAGGCAGAGTTCATTCGTGGACACAGACCAGCATGGCACTTTTGAGAAATCATGAGCCTCATGAAGGGTTTCGGATCTGGTGACAAGCAAATGCNTCGATAGGACACTGTAAGGTGTTGTCTGTATATACTGAAATCCAGAATGTGTGCTTGCGTGCTCAGTCATTTCAGTCGTGTCCAACTGTTTGCAACCCTAGACTGTAGCCCACCAGGCTCCTGTGTCCATGGGATTCTCCAGGCAAGAATACTGGAGTGGGTTATCATGCCTTCCTCCAGGATATCTTCCTGATCCAGGGATGGAACCTTCATCTCCTGTACTGCAGGCAGATCTTTACCGCTGAGCCACTAGGGGAAGTCCTGAAATCCAACACCTGTGTTTTAATCCTTCTGGAATCAAATGGGCTTAAGAGACAAAAAAGAAAATAATCCAAGTAGCACCCTAAGGAGAAAAGAATCCTGGGGGACGGTAAGGTGTGACACGAAAGGGAAGGAATGGAACATTTCTAGGAAACTGGGTCCCATGAAAGCAAATGCCTTGGCTAAAAATACCTTCCCCAATTTCTTTTGGCAAATGGCTCCCACGCACTGAAATAATGAAGACTAGGCTGGGTGTCAGTCAGCCACCCTCTCATCCTCTCATGTCTTCAGAGTCAGGCCTCTCCTGGGAGCCAGGGGAGAATGGCAGAATTACAGAAACATCAAGAGATGTGTAGAACCCCCAAATTGGAAGAGACACTATTGCTGATCAGCTGCTGGGATCTCCCACCCAGAGGAGGAGGCTCCTTGACGATGCTCCTGCAGCTTCTGCCTCTTGTCTGGGGAGCCTCACAGTAAGTCCCCAACATATGAACAAGTTCTGTTCTGAGAGCACATTTATAAGTCCAATTTGTTCGTAAGTCCAACAAAGTTAGCTGAGGTACCCAACTAACACAATTGGCCATATAGTACTGTAACAGGGCTTCCCAGGTGGCGCTAGTAGTAAAGAACCCACCTGCCGATGTAGGAAACGGAGATGTGATTTGATCTGATCCCTGGGCAGGAAGATCCCCCTGAAGGAGGGCACGGTAACCCACTTCAGTATTCTTGCCTGGAGAATCCCATGGATAGAGGAGCCTGGCAGGCTACAGTCCATGGGGTCACAAAGATTCGGACACGAAGGAAGTGACTTGGCATGCACGTAACAGGTTTATAAAACTTTTCATACAAATAATACATTGAAGAAAAAAAGAAAACATTTTAAAAAGTAATTTAAAGCCATCCCCCACCTTCAAGTAGCATGTAATCTATACAAGGAGAAAAGGCATCCAGGCATGAAGCCGGAAAAGGCAGTCATTCATTCACACCTGGCAAAAACAATCTGTTCTGTTTCTTCTCACACTTCACTCCCTCCTCTCACTCAGGGCCCTGTGACTTTGAGCCCTGTCGTTGACACGTCTAGGCTTGGAATCACCTAGGAATTCAGATTTCATCACTCTTCCTGCAGGTGGGAGCTCCATGCTACAGCTCTCACCCAGGGTCTGCAACCTGGCCCCTCCCGCCCAGTGGACACCACGTACCAGGCTCAGTGTCTAAGGCAACTGCAACTTCATGAGAGGCTCCAGCCTCATGCTTCCTCCCTGTACCTACACCCCGAGCATCAGTCCCCAGGAACACACCAAGCCCCCACCCCATGGCTTTTCAAGTCTTGCTTCTGTCTGTATCTGTTCCACCTCAACTATCTTCCCTACTCCCTCATCCTGCTTTCAGCTTGGCAAACTCCTGTGAATGTATCAAGAGCCAGCATAAATATCATCCTCCCTTGGAAGGTTTCTCTAAGCCTCCCAAGTTGATGTTAAGGCGTTCTTTTCTCCAGGTCCCTGTGGCAAATGCCTGAGACCTCTCTCTAGCACTCTGCATGTTTACCTTTAATCTTTCCATTCATGCATCTATCAGCCAACTGAGAGCTCCCTGGGGACAGATCCATGCTTCATTCAACCCTGGATCCTCAGAGTGCAGCACACAGCTCAGAATACAAAAGATGCTCTATAAACATTTGTTGAATAGAACTGAGTTGTAAGCTAGCATTAGCCAGAGTTCATGAAAGAAATCATACTTAAGTTAAGCCTTATCAGGCTAATACAAAACTGAGAAAGAGTTCATGAAGCAGGCAGAGTTCATTCATGGACACAGACCAGCATGGCACTTTTGAGAAATCATGAGCCTCATGAAGGGTTTCGGATCTGGTGACAAGCAAATGCGTCTTTTTGACACAGACAGTGGGGGAGGGGGTGGCGGTCAGTCTCCTGGCCTGTGGAGGTCTGGCCTTGTACTTTGTATCCAGGAAGAAGCAGCAGAGGGCAGCTGCTTCTCCCCAAGGAGGGACTTTTGGGGTCTGAGCTCATGTAAGCTCAAGGCAGCCTTGAATCTGGAGGAGTTGCCTGGAGGCACTCATCATGAATTCCATGGCAGTTTCTGGGTGTCAGCAATGGTGGGAGGCCAGAGAGGTGGCAGAGGGAAGTGACCATCTGGGTTTACCTGTATTGAATACAAAAGGCTAACATGGAGGGTCAACATATTAGGGCCACAGTGCCACACAGGTCTTCCAGGAGTCAGTCAGCCTGACCATGCCAAGGTGGCGTGGGAGAGAGTGATTCACTGAAGTCAGGCAGCACACAAAGCTGACCGCCGAGCAATGTATTTCCTCAATGTGTCAAATTCCAAGTCCTCCTAAAACTCACAGTGAGACCCACAAGAGACAAGCTGAGGTTCTGACACTCCGCTCTTGGTAATTTCCTGCTCCAAACCCATCTCCAGCTTCTCCATCATGGACTAGAAGTGACCAGGGGTACCTTCAAATGTATTTCCTCAATGTGTCAAATTCCAAGTCCTCCTAAAACTCACAGTGAGACCCACAAGAGACAAGCTGAGGTTCTGACACTCTGCTCTTGGTAATTTCCTGCTCCAAACCCATCTCCAGCTTCTCCATCATGGACTAGAAGTGACCAGGGGTACCTTCCAGGTGCCCTGAAGGCAGCATTTACTGAATATAGTTATCTTAGCAAAGCCAATGCTAAGTGTCACACTAAATCCACCAATATTAGTGGAAAAGTATAACACAGAAGGCTTACAAAAACCATCTCAACTCTACAGCTTTTACTTGGTAAATTATATTGACAAGCCATTTCAGTTTTCGCTTCTACTTTTTCCCTCTTTGACAAATGGACAGTGTAGGTTCTGGCTGTGCTGGGAAAAATATACTTGCCTTTGGAGAAGAAAAATTCATTAGCTAATCCACCTACTTGGAGAATTTATTTCCAAGGCTGAACTTTGGGGAGGTTTTATAATGGATGCCCTGACTAATGGAGGCACGAATCTGTTCCAGATGGTTAATTACTTTTTATCATTCCTTTTAATAATAGTTAAGAATAATAAGACAACTGGTGTGAAAAATGAGAATGCAGAAGGAATTTAATTGAAGTATCTCGCACCCATTTCCCAAAAAAAGAACAAGTTGAAGTTGTGCCGACAGGCTTAAAATATCAGCCTTCAGAACTAGTGCAGGTTACAAATTGGGAGCTGCATAAAAGAAATTAATTTCTGTGTTAACCAAATAACATCCCCCAGAAGTGGCCAAGCAGAGGCCACTCAATCATCCAGCAGGGATGCTGAAAAAGGAATTCCAGCGATGGCCAAGTGTTAGGGAGCACTCAGGACTAATGAGTCTTTCCTCTGCTCAAACGGGTTCACTAGTTCCACGTTAGACATCTACATCCCTTCAGCACAGGGTCTGGGTGATAGGACTCAAGTTAACCAGGCTGGCGTCAATCTCCCACCTCTCTTGCTTCTCACATTAACTGCCAATAATACTGAGTTACTGAAATATACTAAGATGTACTGCGATGTCTCCCAGCCGACCACCATGGCTTTAGCTACTGTGGATGACAAACGTCACCTGCCTTATCAGAAAAGAATATTTCAGCCATCAAACCATCATCCACTGCAGCTGCCCCCAACCATGAGCCCTGGGGATTCAGGCTAGAGAAAAACAGGATATCGGCCCTAGATACCTGAGGTGAATATCAAAACATGATTTCAATGAGTCCAGACTCTTGAATCTTCCCATACAAAGAAAAGCACTAAATTCATTAACTTAAGCTGTCTCATTTTCTTTAATTAGTAGTCATCTTTGATGTCCTGAGACTACCTGGGTTTTTAGTTTTAGGGGGTGTTTTTTCGGTTGTTTTTTGGGGTTTTGTTTCTTTGCAAAACAACAGGATCCTATAGATGCTGGTTCTTCCCTTACCTCTCCAGAACAATCCCTCAGACCTATCTGAGAGGCTGTCTCCCGGGCTCAAGTCCTCAGTATGTCTGCCAAATAAAACATGATCCTCAGACTTCCTTGGCAGTCCAGCAGTGAAGACTCTGTACCGCTGCTCCAGAAGGTGCAGGTTTGATCCCTGGTTGGGGAACTAAGATCTTGCATGCCATGTGGTGGCCAAAAACTAAAAAATAAATTTTTAAAACTTTAAAAATAAGAACAGTGATTTGAAAAACAACAACAGCAACAACAACTAAAACAATAAATTCTCAACTTTTAGGTTGTGCTTTTCTCTTCCGCAACAGGAATGCCTTCTCCAAACAACTGACCTGAGAAAAGTCCTGGCCAACCAGCAAGTTTCCAGTGAAGAGCGCTTTTCCCATCCAAAGCCCACGCTCACTTGTCGACAGAGGAAGAAGGCTCTCTCCCACAACTCCACAAGCAGTTACCGTGGAATTGTATGCTTGCAATCTGCGTGTATGTCCCACAGACAACTGCAAACACCTTCAGGGCAGGCAGAGATGAACAGACTCTTCCTCTTGACACCCCCAACCTCAGTTCCATTCTCAGCAGAGGAACAATAAAGACTTTGTTGAATGGGTGAGTGAAATGGAAATTAATCCATTGACAAAATGTTCCGACTTGAACATTCTGTGACTTGGGATTCTTCTCAGTTGCTGACGGCACCTCTCACAGCTGATGCTGGCAGGAAATGAAGTCTTATCTTGGCAGAAGGCCACCGACATATACATGCTCTCTTAGGGAAGCTTGAGGTTTCAAGCAGATCCCGAATCTTCTCCTCAGATGGGCAACAGGATGTGGGATTCAGAGAAAGCCGCCCTGGCCCCTGCCTCATTTTCTGTTTCCAGAAAATGCCGGTTGACTTGGAGCAAGTGGCAACTCCCCTGGGCATGGGGTGCACTGTCCACAGGCTAAACACTGGATACAAGGAGACCAGAACAGTCCTCAGGGCTATGGGAAGAAAACAGGGAGTTACAGCCCCATATCCAAAATCCTGGGCCCAGGTGGACTTCAGAGTTGGAATTTTTGAGGTTTTGGAAAGATGTTACTCTTATTTCCTTATACGTTTATTTATCTATTTTTGGCTGTGGGCCTTTGTTGCTGGGCTTTCTCTAGTTGCAGCGATGGGGGCTGCTCTTCTTTGCAATGCATGGGCTTCTCATTCTGGTGGCTTCTCTAGAAGAAGAAAACCAGCTCTAGGGCACTCAGGCTCAGTGGTTGTGGCTCGTGGGCTTAGCTGCCCTGAGGCATGTGAGATCTTCCCAAATTAGGGATCAAATCCACGTCCCCTGCTTTGGAGGACAGATTCTTAACCACTAGACCACAGGGAAGTCCCAATATGTTACTTTAAACTATAAGACCTAATACTCCTTGATGGGCCTCGGCCAGCACCCCAGATTCACATGTGAATATTCCTGCCTTATATATAGTAAACACAGTCATGCCAAATGGAATAAAGGCATACTATAAATAGCCTTTTGTTCAGTTAGGACTAGGTTTTATTAGATAGATAGATAGTGAAGTCGCTCAGTCATGTCTGACTCTTTGCGACCCATGGACAGTAGCCAACCAAGCTTCTCCGTCCATGGGATTTTTCCAGGCAAGAATACTGGAGTGGGTTGCCATTTCCTTCCCCAGGGGACCTTCCCAACCCAGGAACTGAACCCAGGTCTCCCGCAAAAACACAGTCATGCCAATGGAATAACGGCATACTATAAACAGCCTTTTGTTCAGTTAGGACTAGGTTTTATTACCTTTTAAAAAATCATTATTAACAATTTTTATTTTTTAGAGCAAATTTAGGTTCACAGCAAAATAGGAAGGTACAGAGATAGTCTATGTATGCCCAGCCCCCACACAGGCACTGCCCCTCCCGACCACACTCAACACCCCCATATTTGTCACAATCAATGGACCTCCACCGAACATCATTATGATCCCAAGCCCATGAGGGTTCACTCTTGGGATTATACATTTTGGGAGCTTAGATACCATCAGTTTTGAGTTTCAGAGTTGCAGATAAAAGGCTACAAAAGCTTCTGCTACAACTTCTGTCAGAGTAATACTTATTGATCTGAAAACAAGAAAAGGATATTGGGTCTAACTGAATATAACACACACTGGCCATGGCATCCCTCCAGGGGTGATGTCATGTATGATAAGGCCATGGGCTACTCCCAGTGAGTCCAGCAACCCGACAGCCTGCAGGAAGCAACAGGAACACCCCTGCTCAGATGTTATCAGAGCCTCTACTGAACACGCAATTTATACACTCCTGTGCAGTAAGCAGATAGATTCTAGGACACTGGTTTCACAAAACTAGCCCCCATCAAACAGATCAGAGACTTAAAAGATTTTGGCCAAGAACCTGTGCACTGAGGATAACGACAGAGAGGCAAACACAAGACGACAGCCCAACATGGCAAAGTCGCCGTTTACCTGCAGATGGGAACTGGTCTTCAGCCACAATGTTGCGGTTTAGTCACTAAGTCACGTCAGACTCTCTGTGACCCCAGGGACTGTAACCCTCCAGGGTCGCCTGCCCATGGGATTTCCCAGGCAAGAATACTNAAAAAATCATTATTAACAATTTTTATTTTTTAGAGCAAATTTAGGTTCACAGCAAAATAGGAAGGTACAGAGATAGTCTATGTATGCCCAGCCCCCACACAGGCACTGCCCCTCCCGACCACACTCAACACCCCCATATTTGTCACAATCAATGGACCTCCACCGAACATCATTATGATCCCAAGCCCATGAGGGTTCACTCTTGGGATTATACATTTTGGGAGCTTAGATACCATCAGTTTTGAGTTTCAGAGTTGCAGATAAAAGGCTACAAAAGCCTCTGCTACAACTTCTGTCAGAGTAATACTTATTGATCTGAAAACAAGAAAAGGATATTGGGTCTAACTGAATATAACACACACTGGCCATGGCATCCCTCCAGGGGTGATGTCATGTATGATAAGGCCATGGGCTACTCCCAGTGAGTCCAGCAACCCGACAGCCTGCAGGAAGCAACAGGAACACCCCTGCTCAGATGTTATCAGAGCCTCTACTGAACACGCAATTTATACACTCCTGTGCAGTAAGCAGATAGATTCTAGGACACTGGCTTCACAAAACTAGCCCCCATCAAACAGATCAGAGACTTAAAAGATTTTGGCCAAGAACCTGTGCACTGAGGATAACGACAGAGAGGCAAACACAAGACGACAGCCCAACATGGCAAAGTCGCCGTTTACCTGCAGATGGGAACTGGTCTTCAGCCACAATGTTGCGGTTTAGTCACTAAGTCACGTCAGACTCTCTGTGACCCCAGGGACTGTAACCCTCCAGGGTCGCCTGCCCATGGGATTTCCCAGGCAAGAATACTGGCACAGGTAGCCACTCCCATCTCCAGGGAATCCTCCCAGATCAGGGATCAAACTCACGTCTCCTGCATTGGCAGGCAGGTTCTTTTCCACTGAGCCACCAGGAAAGCCCCAGCCGGGACACAGGGTCAAAATAATGCTAATCTGACAGATCTGGTAAGAAAAAAAGGAAGCATCAAGAAGAATCTTGAGAAACTAACACAACGTTGTAAAGCAATTGTACCCCAATAAAAATTTCAAAAGTATTTAAACACATGGGTGCAGATCCACTATCAAATAGTGACCCTAACCTTAAGAAAACTAAGTGAAGGGAGTCAGACAGACAAAGATAAGTATCATATGATATTGCTTATATGTAGAATCTGAAAGTTCAGTTCCGTTCAATCGCTCAGTCATGTCCGACTCTTTGCAACCTGCAAAGGACTGCAGCACACCAGGCTTCCCTGTCCACCATTTCCCAGATCTTGTTCAAATTCATGTCCATTGAGTCAGTGATGCCTTTAGAATCTTAAAAAAAAGGGTGCAAATGAACTTATTTACAAAACAGAAATAGAGCCCCAGATGTAGAAAGCAAACTTGTGCTTACTAGCAGGTAAGTGGGGGAAGGAATAAATCGGGAAATCAGTATGGACATATATACACTGCTGCTGCTGCTGCTAAGTCGCTTCAGTCGTGTCCGACTCTGTGCGACCCCATAGACGGCAGCCCACTAGGCTCCCCCGTCCCTGGTATTCTCCAGGCAAGAATACTGGAGTGGGTTGCCATTCCCTTCTCCAAGAGACCATCCCAACCCAGGTTTTGAACCCAGGTCTCCTGCATTGCAGGCAGACTATTTACCATCTGAGCCAAATTTAATAGATGACTAATAAGGACCTACTGTATAGTACAAGGAATGCTACTTAATACTCTGTAATGGCCTATATGGGAAAAGAATCTAAAAACAGAATGGATATAGGTTTATGTTTAACAATTCACTGTGCGGTACACCTGAAACTAACACAACATAGAAAATCAACTATATTCCAATAAAAACTTTTAAAAATTAAAAATTAAATACTATGTTAGAACAAAGAAAAAGACTAGATTGTGCCTTGAGCTATGAACTAAGCATAGCAAGAAACTGTCTCCCTTGTGATGACATTTAAAAATGAAACATACAGAAATTGAAGACACATCTCACAATGTTTTCAGTGATATTTAACATCATACCAGACACAATCCAAGCACCTTCCAAATTTTCCTCCAACCAAATATAAACATCTTGACTCTCTTTGAAGGTTTCTGACTCGACTGCAAAAGGCAAAGAAGCCACCTGGGTGAGATTCTTGTGCTCCCAGCAGCAGCAAAACTAGCTGAACCATCACAAGCTCCGCGATCTGGCCATAAATTAAATGCACGCATGTCTTTGTCAGCAAATACCTTTGAAAAATGTGTGGAAAACATTGGTGACAATCTGAAGAGAGAAACATGAGAAAGCTTCACACAGCATGGGGGTTAGCTCGGTTCTCTGGGGTGATGGGTTCATAACAGTTCAGTCTGTGGCATTTTCCTAGATTCCATCTCTGTAATGACACACACAAAGTGCACGTTTCTGTGGGAGTCGATTAACGAAAGATTTACAGTAAATTCACATTCAGAACTGAACGGTTTCTTAAATGAGAATCTAGCTCCAGAGGGAATCTGTCTGAATGTAGCTCCTGATGCAGTGGCTGCTCTGCCTGAATCAAAGCAGGGTTTGGGAGATACAGTAACAGAGCTAGGAGCACCTAGAAATTCACTCGCTCCATCACCCTGGCCAGTGACTGTAGCAAGACTGTAGCACCAAAGCCTTCAGAATACCGATCGTAAAAAGACAAGGAACACATTAGAGTCAGTTCTAGTGAGGTGGATGAACCTAGAGCCTGTTATAGAGAGTGAAGTAAGTCAGAAAGAGAAAAACAATATTGCATATTAACGCATACAAATGGAATCTAGAAAAATGGGACTGAGGAACCTATTTGCAGGACAGGAATAGAGACAGAAACTTAGAGACAGACTCTGGACACAGCAGGGGAAGGAGAAGGTGGGACAAACTGAGACGTTGCATTGAAACACACACATTACCATATGCAGGATAGCTAACGAAAGTGCTCCTCACTCAGTCCAACTCTCTGCAACCCCACAGACTGTAGCCCACCAGGCTCCTCTGTCCATGGAATTCTCCAGACAAGAATACTAGAGTGCATAGCCATTGCCTGCTCCAGAGGATCTTCCGGACTCAGAGATCGAATCTGGGTCTCTGGCATTGCAGGCAGATTCTTTACAGGGAAGCCCAAAATAGCTAATGGAAAGCTGCTATATAACACAGGGAGCTCAACCGTACTCTGTGACAGCCAGGAGGGGTAGGATGGGGGTCGGGGGCTGGGTGGGAAGGTTCAAGAGGGAGGGGACCTATGTATACTTATGGCTGATTCACGTTGTTGTATGGCAGAAGCCAACAGAATATTACAAAGCAATTATTCTCCAATTAAAAATAAATTAAATAAATAAAATCTTAAAAAGCAAAAAAAAAAAAAAAAATGATAATAAAGAATTGCTATAAAAATGATTCTTTCCATAAAAAATAGAATTTGGTTCTAGAAACTCTGAATTGACTTCTAGGCAAGTAGAGAATGAAAATTGGTTACCCAAGGAAGTTTGGGTACAGAGCATACTTGATTTGTGGTGCAAACACAGAGAGGAAGCCAAAAGAATGTAACGACAGATAAAAATAATCACAGGAACAATGTTTCTAATTTATAATACCCATCTCTCACTTAAATAATTGCTGTTTCCTTAGCTTTTCCTCCAAAACTCTGTATATTTTAGAAGCCACTTAACCACTCTGAGATTCAGTTTCCTAAATGTGAAATGAGAGAATTCAACTAAAATCAGTAGTTTTCCAATTTTTCTTTTTAGTCATAGAATGCCTTGTATGAGTAAGACTTACAAGACGACTTAAAGATGCCCAATATGCAAACCCACTGAAACAGAGGGTTTGAACACTCTAAGATTATATACAGTCACAGATAAATGATAATCTTCCAAAATTTGCTCACATCTTACATAGCAGAGGATGCCACCCTACATAAAAATATGACAGGAGCCCTCTGGAGATGCAGCAATCTTTAGTGACCGTGGCTCAGACCCTCAGCCCCGAGTTGCATGTATATTTCCATTGAGCTTCTTGAATAACCTGACAATGTTAGGCAGATGAAGGAATTTAGCAATTAGCATTTATTTTTTCCTAATTTTTCAACCAAGGAGAATAACTGACTCTGACTGGAGGTCTAATATGAAGACATTACCTCTGATAAAGCCTGGAAGACCACAGCAGTCCAGAAAATGAGTAGCTCAGGCGTACATTCTTCTGTATGAGCTAACGTCTCACCTTTCCGATAGGTAAAATCACCTAAAGTCACCCCTTGCTCCAGAAAGCAAAGGCCAGTGTAGAGATAAGAAATAATTTCACTTTCTACATGAAGGCACCATCTGGCAAATATCTTGGGTGGGGGTAGTGAGTGGAGTGGAAAGTGAAAAGCACCTGGGAAGCAACCCAGAAATATAAAAACAATAAGTCTAAAAGGCACTAAGAAGAGGTGGCAAGAATACACAGAAGAACTGTACAAAAAAAATCTTCACGACTCAGATAATCATGAGGATGTGATCACTCATCTAGAGCCAGACATCTTGGAATGTGAAGTCAAGTGGGCCTTAGAAAGCATCACTACGAACAAAGCTAGTGGAGGTGATGGAATTCCAGTTGAGCTGTTTCAAATCCCGGAAGATGATGCTGTGAAAGTGCTGCACTCAATATGCCAGCAAATTTGGAAAACTCAGCAGTGGCCACAGGACTGGACAAGGTCAGTTTTCATTCCAATCCCAAAGAAAGGCAATG
>SJYX01024162.1:283835-327724 GCA_006410675.1 Oreotragus oreotragus
GACTGTAGCCCACCAGGCTCCTCTGTCCATGGAATTCTCCAGACAAGAATACTAGAGTGCATAGCCATTGCCTGCTCCAGAGGATCTTCCGGACTCAGAGATCGAATCTGGGTCTCTGGCATTGCAGGCAGATTCTTTACAGGGAAGCCCAAAATAGCTAATGGAAAGCTGCTATATAACACAGGGAGCTCAACCGTACTCTGTGACAGCCAGGAGGGGTAGGATGGGGGTCGGGGGCTGGGTGGGAAGGTTCAAGAGGGAGGGGACCTATGTATACTTATGGCTGATTCACGTTGTTGTATGGCAGAAGCCAACAGAATATTACAAAGCAAGTATTCTCCAATTAAAAATAAATTAAATAAATAAAATCTTAAAAAGCAAAAAAAAAAAAAAAAACCCACAAGGTATTTAAAATACAGTTGCAACTTTTTTTAAAGTTTTTTTTGATGTGGAATATTTTAAAGTCTTTAATTTGTTACAATACTGCTTCTATTTTATGCTTTGCTTTTTTGGCCACAAGATAGGTGGGATCTCAGCTTCCCAAGCAGGGACTGAACCTGCACCCCCTGCATTGGAAGGCGAGGTCTTAACCAATGGGCCCTGAGGGAAATCCCAATGCAGTTGCATTTTTACCTAACTTTGTGAACAAAACAGGCAGTGACCTCTATCTTCTGGGACACTCAGAAGTTTGCGGGTTATCGAGTGTCACAGAACTTTAGAGGAGTTACAAATATAAAAATATATTATGCATTATTTTTCTGAGTTCAAAATTTGATGACCTATTTATTCTTAGATGATAGGTGACTATCAAGAGCATATGGCATCCAGAAGATATTTTCAGGAAAAATAAACATACTTAATTTGTTCCCTCAAGGTACAGATGACATTTTAACAGTGGATGAGAAAGCAGTGTTCTCCCAAAGAAAGAGCAGTGTTCTACTGGAGAGGCATTTTGAAAATGGACGTTGAGAAACATTTCCGTGATTAATGATTTGTAGCTGAAAGTGCTGTAGTTTGATTTATAAAAATTCATATCTGCACACTTCAAAAACTTGGAAATGGATCTGTCTAGTCTTTTAAACATTTTCCAAATGAAGAATTTCGACAGGCTTTGAACCTATTTGTTAAAAATATTAAAATATGGCACCTTTCAGTTTACAAGAACAAGTGGCTGACATCATGAGAAATGGAAATTTAGTTGCTGAATTTCAACAAAAACCTTTGCATAATACATGGATGAGATTGAAAAATGAGAGTCATAATTTAGTAAGCACCGTGAACTTCTTCCACTTGGCTCTACACATCTCAAGGTACCTTTTCAGCTACTGAGCCCAAGAATAAGTGAATTAAAACCAGACATTTGAATTACTGTAACACAAAGTATTAAATCAAGATTTTGAAAATAGTAAACTATATCACCTCACACTGCTCTGATTGAAAATATGACTAGTCATGATATTTTAATGAGAACAAAAAGGTCTCCTATGGTATTAGAAGAAAGCTGAGTGCCGAAGAATCGATGCTTTTGAACTGTGGTGTTGGAGAAGACTCTTGAGAGTCCCTTGGACTGCAAGGAGATCCAACCAGTCCATTCTGAAGGAGATCAGCCCTGGGATTTCTTTGGAAGGAATGATGCTAAAGCTGAAACTCCAGTACTTTGGCTACCTCATGTGAAGAGTTGACTCATTGGAAAAGATTCTGATGCTGGGAGGGATTGGAGGCAGGAGGAGAAGGGGACAACAGAGGATGAGATGGCTGGATGGCATCACGGACTCGATGGATGTGAGTCTGAGTAAACTCCAGGAGTTGGTGACGGACCAGGAGGCCTGGCATCTGGCATCTGCGGTTCATGGGATCACAAAGAGTCGGACACGACTGAGCGACTGAACTGAACTGAACTGATGCTATTAAATAAAACATGATGAAAACTATTTTTTAAACACTGCTTATTTCATCTTATCATCTCATGCTTTTATAGATGATCCCTCAGTACTGTGGTCTGTGCATATAATTTATAAATCAACAAATATACAGGTATTAGAGAGTATGCTCAAAATTTTTCACCAATCAGCATAAAAAAATTTTTTTAATGAGAAAGCACAATCTGTTAAATGGGGAGACCAACCACATAGCTTGCCAACTTCAGGAGAGAAAACAATAAATAGGAAAATGCTTTGAAAGAAGGATAGAGTGTCAAAGAAAGACAAAGCATCATATAAGAAAAGAAAGGGACTTCCCTGACAGTCCAGTGACGAAGACCGTGTTCCCAATGCAGGGGGCCCAGGTTGGCTCTCTGGTCAGGGAACTAGATCCCACATGCCCCAACTAAAAGATTCTGTGTTGCAACTAAGACCTGAAGAAGCCAAATAAATACTTTTTAAAAGAGAGAGAGAGAAAGAGCTAACTAGAGTGAGCGATTATTGTTTCTGACTCAGCTAGTAAAAAATCAGAATTACTTTGGCCTCATCTAAGCTGAAAGTATCCAGTGTTCATTATAATAAGGCTTTGTTGAACTAAGACAATAGTTTAGGTGTCATTGCAGAAGGCATGCTTATCTCACATAACAGAAAATCTGTAACAGATGCCGTGGTTTAAAGATGGAGCTTAAGAATTCATTCCAAGAGGCCAGGTATCTGGAAATAGTATCTGGGAGTTCTACTCAGCATCTCCATGAAACCCAAGGTACCAGGTCTACTTTCGCTATTTTTTCTTATTACTTTATCACGCAAACATTATGATGAGGATGGTGATTAGCAGCTACTGTTTACTGAATTTGTACTAAATGCCGGGCCCAAAGGGAGCATACATTACCTCAGCTCTCACAGCACACTTAGGAAGCCTCAGGAAAGCAGACCGGATGGAGAGGTAAGTAAGGGCGCTGCCTTTGGAGTCAAACCACGTGAATCTGGAAGTCCAACCCCACCCCCAGTGACTTACAAGTTCAAGCTCTCCTGCCTGTCTCTAAGTACCTACCCCAGGGGGATGGAGAAGTCTAAAAGAATGGACGGATGGGCCATGAACAGAACGTGGAGGGAGACGTTTTACAGATGACAATACTGACGTGAGCCAGTGACAAAAACCCCACCCCCAGTGACTTACAAGTTCAAGCTCTCCTGCCTGTCTCTAAGTACCTACCCCAGGGGGATGGAGAAGTCTAAAAGAATGGACGGATGGGCCATGAACAGAACGTGGAGGGAGACGTTTTACAGATGACAATACTGACGTGAGCCAGTGACAAAACTAGGATCTGACCTCTAGCAGCAATACTGAAGATACTCAAAAAGGAAAAACAAGCCCTCCTGTCTTCACCCCAGGAAGCCTTCATTCTCACTTTCTGCACATTCCTTCCAGGCCCTATTCATATGTACAAATCTTTATAAATAAATCACAGTTCGGACAGCATCTTACATTATGCTTACTTTCACTTATAAGAGGTTGCTATTAACATTTCAGATATATGCATGCTTCTACATGGTATTCATAATTATAATGTTAATGAATGCATGATACTCTGTGATTCGATGTACCATCATTTCAAAGGCCATTCCATTCCTGTTGGCCTTTGAGGTGGCTCCCAAATTCTTAATATTAAAAGCAATGAGGCAATCAGCATTTTTATGCATGTGGTACTTTTTTTTTCTTTCAGATTGATGGCCTTAGGATAGATTCCCAGAAGGGAGATTACTAGCTCAGAAGGTATGAAATATTTTTATGGCTCATGAGATGCACTTCCAAATGGCTTTTCAAAAGTGTGACTCTAAATTTACAAGGCCACCAGAATGCTGGGAGCCTATGGGTTCTGGCAAAATTTTAACTATATCGGGAACAAGTATTTCTTTGCAAAAATTTCTCCTCTCTCGAAATTTCACAACTCATGCTAGCCTTCACCTACTGGTTTCCTATGCTTTTAGGGTGTTTTCTGCCCTTTATTTTTCCTCAATTTTTTTCATTTCCAGAAAGCTAATTTGAAATACCGATTTACACACAGGCTTTCATTTAATTATCTCTAGACTTTGCCCATCAGAGAGCCAAAAAACCCAAACTCCCAACTGGTCCCGTCCCAGTATCCATAGAACCGTTCACAGAAACTCAGGAGTAACGTAGGCCTTCAGGGCCCACACCACTTCCCAGCCAAACAGTGTTTCTCCATCGGCTCTCAGCCTGGGGCTGTATATTCTGCCTGCCTCTTCTTTTCCCAGCAGCCCACGGACTTGCTTGCAGGGTCTCCATTAAAGTGGACAACCTCAGACCCTTGCCCTCCTTTACGTCTTGGGTGAGGAAAAAATGGCCCAGCGGTCCCCCGTCAAGTTGGTTTTGAAAAGAGCCCATCTTTTCAGCACATACTCTTACCAGGGCTGCCACAGAATCCTCTCGATTACTATGCGGAGTGCATTCAGTTAGAACAAACCACAAATCACAATCACACGATTTGTGGGCTGTGACAACGGTTCCACACAGCTGGTGGGGAGAAGACGAGGGTGACTGGATGCCCAAGACTGGAATGTAATCACTGAATGGCTTGTTGTCTATGACTCCAGAAACAACACAAACACCTGGGGAATTTGAGAGTGTCTAGGGTGGGGCTATGGGACACGGACCAATTGCTTTTCTTTAGAAATACCCAGTCCTTCCCAACAGATGGATGGTTTCTTCGGTTGATTTCTAATCCAAGTTTTGGCAATGTTAGGCATCCCACAGGCTGTGTTCATTCTGAGAGCTTCATCCCCACAAAGCTTTCGTGGGAACTCTTTTGTTTGTCACCCCAAGCCTAAGAAGTTGGAACTTCTACTATCACCGTTATCACCGTTTTACAGATGAGAATAAAGAGGCTGAATAATTTGCTCAGCTCAACACAGCTAATAAAGGGAACTCACTGTGTGCATGCATGCTCAGTCACTTCGGTCATGTCTCACTCTCTGTGACCCCATGGACTGTAGCCCACCAGAGTGAAGGTCAAATTTGTGTCTATATGACTTCAACCCCAGCTCCTGCCCTCCAAGCTCTCACTCTCTTCTAAAAGAATGAGCAAGTCCCAGAATGGGATGCGATGGTCTCAGATCTCTGAGGGCTGGGAAGAGCTGACAGGGTCTGGGTGCTCAGTCAAAGCCAGAGTGACATGGGCAAGCTTTCTCCACGATGACAGCAGACCCATGGTGAGACAGCCGAGAAGAACTGGTCTAGAACAGTCCAGACAATGCCTGCACAGCCGGGAGAAATCTGTACTGAATAGGGATGGGCATGGAGTGGTGGGGCTGGACCCTAGGGCAGGGGTGGGGGCAGCGGGAGGTCAGGAGATTCAAGGAAGAGACTAGACTGAAGACCAAAGGTGGATGGGCAGGAAAACACACAGGCCTGTCCTGATGAGATAAAGGCAGCATCTTCTGGGGCCAGAAGGACATGTTCCCTGTCCACATCTGGAAGAAACCTGGGCAGAGTCTTCCACCTCCCACATACATCCCCTGCCTTCAGGGGAAACTGCCCTAACAAGCAGTGTCTCCTGCATTGCCCTTTCTCTACCGGCCTAGAGCCCAAGGTCAGTCCCTGCAATGTTCTTTTTCTCTTTTTAATTTTTTTTGATGCAAGTGTGCTTAGTCACTTAGTCATATCCGACTCTTTGTGACCCCATGGATGGAGCCCACCAGGCTCCCCGTCCTCAGAATTTTCCAGGCAAGAATATTGGAGCGGGTTTCCATTTCCTACTCCACGGGATCTTCCCAACCCAGGGATCGAACTTGTGTTACTTTCGTCTCCTGCACTGGCAGGCAGATTGTTTACCACCAGCGCCACCTGGGAAGTCTAGTGTGGACCATTTTTAAAGTCTTTATTGACTCTGTTACAATATTGCTTCTGTTTCATGTTTTGGTTTTCCAGCCACAAGGCATGTGGAATCTTAGCTCCCTGAGCAGTGATCAATTTTGTACCTCCTGCATTGGAAGGCAAAGTCTTAACCACTGGACCACCAGGGAAGTCCCGTGCACTGTTCTTTAACTCTCATTTCCACTCCCAAGCAACCCTGGCCTTACAGAGTATCACCCAACCAGACCCCTGGATGAAAACTAAAATCTACAACCTCTGGGCCTGTATCACCATGGACACACACAAGTCATGTGAAATGTCTCTACAACNGTCTTAACCACTGGACCACCAGGGAAGTCCCGTGCACTGTTCTTTAACTCTCATTTCCACTCCCAAGCAACCCTGGCCTTACAGAGTATCACCCAACCAGACCCCTGGATGAAAACTAAAATCTACAACCTCTGGGCCTGTATCACCATGGACACACACAAGTCATGTGAAATGTCTCTACAACTGAGTTTTGGAAGCTCTAGAACATCAGCTGGGCATCGTGGTCTGCCCTCACACAGGTCTTTAAGGCTTCCCCTCCCTTGCCCATCACAACTGTTGCAAATCATCACCACATTACTCCAGCTTCTTGTTGCAAGTTCACCCCTGTACTCGGCACACAACCTTGCCTCCTACCTCATTAATCCCACCAAGCTTATCTCCCTGGGCTTCTGGACAAAAAAGATTTGCTAGGGCTTCATAGCAAATCCCCTTTGGCACATCTCTCCTCCCTCCTTCTGGCCACAAAGGATGAAATGTCTCTCCATCTGCTCACAGTCGAGCAGCCCAATTTCATTCCCACTGCCCTCCCCCCTCTCCAGGGACAACGATCCAGCAGCCACACCTTATCTGCCCTGCCTCTTTCCTTCTCCCCTCAGTCTGAACTCTCGTAGCTGCAAAATCTGTTCAATTCCCTCGAGTCCTAATGAAAGACACAGCAAACACTTCCTGTAACCCAGCGCCTCCAACTCTCTTCTGATCAGATCTCAATCCATCAGCTCCCTTTTCTCATTTTCCCACCTCACATCTCAGCCACTTCCATCTGGCTGCCACCCCTTTTTTCAGAGGCCAAGGATACCCACGACCTCTGAACTGTCAAGTCCAATAGAGGTGCTTCGGTCCTGACATTAATGGACATGTTTCGTTTTTACATGAGCTTGCACTCTGTTTGTCAGTGTCTCCCTGAAAAATCTGCCCCCAGTGTACTATTTGGAGAGGGCTCAAAAGGGAAAACATGGATAAGATCAAAGGTGGCGGTTGGTTAAGACTGCCCCACAAGGCTTCCCTGGTGGCTCAGTGGGGAAGAATCCACTTGCCAGTGCAGGGGACACAGGTTCAGTCCCTGGTGTAGGAAGATCCCTCACGTCGTGGGACAGCTAAGCCTCTGTGCCACAGCTACTGACGCCTGTGGGTCTAGAACCCGTGCTGTGCAACAGAAGCCCTCACACACGGCTGGAGAGCAGCCCACGCGCAGCAAGGAAGGTCCAGGGCAGCCACAGACAAACAAATCACTTAAAAACTGCCCCGCAGGGACTTCCCTGGCAGGCCAGGGCTGAAGACCCCAAGCTTCCACTGCAGGGGACACGCATTCAGTCCCTGGTCAGGGAACTGAGATCCCACATCCTGCAAGGTTCAGCCAAAACAAACCAAAAAATCCCTAAGACTGCCCTGTAATGTTAAGCATCATCAAGCTGGGAGCAAGACTGGCCAAGAAAAATGTGCAGAAATTGATGCTAGTGAAGGGGGGACTAGAGAGATGACCTGGAAGATTCTTTCCTACTCTAAGATTCTAATGATCTATGTGGCTGGAGGCGACAGACTGAAGAAGGAAGGCAGAGGTTATCTGCAGAGGTTGTCTTTACCCAGGGCAGCGACTCGTGTCCAACCCCATAACTCAGCGGATCCTGAGGACCTTCTCCAGGCATCCCGGGAGAGATGCAGGAGTACGAGTCAGGATGCTAACTACTGTGTGTGATGGAGACCAGAAATGATGCTGGCCGGGGCGGAAGCAAGGCAGGTAGCAACCTTGTTTTGCTCTTCTGCACCACACTTAGCTTGTCACCCTCTTCCTTGAGGTCCAAGGTGGCTCAAAAACACACGTGCATTCCAGCCAGCAGGGAGGGGGAAGAGGAATGCATTCTCCCTCCATTGAGGGCAAGGGTGGAAACAGCACAGGGCAAATCTCATCAGTTCCCATCTCTGGAGCCACAGCGCAGGGAAATGTAGTGTTCTTCCAGGTAGCCGTATATCCAGCCATAAAGCAGCTATATCTAGGGAAGATGGGGAGCTCAGAAGCCAGGTTGGGGGACCACAAACAATCCTTATCGCAAAAAGTGAAGGATACATAGGAAGCATGATGTCTGTCCCCAAAGAGCTAACTTACCCAAACAACTCTCCCATCACAGCCCTTCCCAGATCAGCCAAACCAGGGAGGAAAGAGGAAACGAGAAGGCAAAGAGTCACCCAAGGGCATTAGTCTCCTTGGGAATGTTTGTCTTTGGGAATAGCTTTGCTACATATATAGGTAAAACAAGACACTTTCCAAGACCTTATGGACAAGCTCAGAGACAGGGAAACAGAATAACCAGATCTCCCAAATGCCACTAGAAAGTATAGCTGATATCTGAGCTATGTCTTATCTAAATATAATTGACAATTCCTCCAGTCTGGGCTCAGGAGACTGGGGCAACAGACATGTATCTCTGTCTATTTCCAGCTCTTCCCCAGGCACCGCACAGTAGCTACCTGGTAAGAATTTAAAAGAGTGAGCGAGCATGCTTTTAATGTCCCATTCTCTAAGGAAGGAGGTGCGAAAAGTCATTTCTGCATAACTGTGAGGCATCCTTTTATTTCAATATGTCCAAGGTCCCTTAAAACACCCAAATTTAGGAAAACTGAGTTCTAACTCCCAGAGACTCTGATGTAATTTAGGGCGAAGATGACAGCTTATTTTTCATAAACTCTGCAAACCACCACCTCCTCCGACTCCAAAGTCACTTATCACTTTGTTCTTGAAGAGTAATAACATAAAAATCATTTTCCCAGCTATGCTCAGTGTTTCCTAAATGGATGGCTTAAATTTCATCGTGTGAGCTAGGAATGTAATTTTTAAACCTGTTTGCAGAACCTCAGCACATGCTCCAGTTCCTGTGTGTCCCCAGTCTGGGGGTTGGGGTGAAAACAAAACAAAATCCTGGGTGTGGTTTGGCTGAGCTGATTCAGCGGCTTGGTTCTTTTTGAATAAAAGAGAGTGTGGTTAAGACTTCACTGGGCCTTCCTGGTCATGCTGTTAATACTTTATAGGACCCTTTGTGCAGGGAGAGGGAACTTCTGTCTTAGTTATCTATCATCACATAAAAGATTACTCCAAAATGTAGTGGCTTAAAATAGTATTTATTGGGACATCTGTACTAGTTATCCATCATCGCATAAAAAATTATTCCAAAACGTAGTGCCTTAAAAATAGTCTTTATCGGGACTTCTGTATTAGTTATCTATCATCACATAAAAAAATTACTCCAAAATGTAATGGCTTAAAATAGTATTTGTCGGGACTTCACTGGTCGTCCAGAGGTTAAGAATCCACCTTGAAATGCAGGGGATGTGGGTGTTATTCCTGATCAGGGAATAAATATCCCACATGCCTTGGGGGTCTTGGAGCAACTGAGCTTGTATATCGCAACTACTGAGCCCACAAGCTCCAGAGCCCACACGCCACAGCTAGAGGGCCCGTGCACCGCAACGAAAGAGCCACATGATACAACGGAGATGCTCCCTCCCACAACTAAGACCTGATGCAGCCAAATAAATAATAAATGTTTTTCTGAATTAAATAGTATTTATCACCTCACAGCTTCTAAGGGTCGGAGATCTGGGCACAGCGTAGCTTGGTGTCTCTGGCTCAAGGTTTCTCACTGGGATGCAACTGAACTGTCAGCCAGGGCCGCTGTCTCTTCTGAAAGCCCAGCGTGGGGATGAGTGGGATGAAGGCTCTTCCAGGCTCACGTGCGTGTCTGTCAGCCCTCCATCCTTGGCCACATGGGCCTCTCTACGGGGCTGCATCTTGACGTGGCAGCTGGCTCTCACAGGTGAGTGATCTGAGGGCAGCACCCAGATGGAAGCCACAGTCACTTTATAATCTAATTTCACAAGGGTCATATGGTACACTTGCTATACAGCATTCATTAGAAGAAATCCACGGTTCTACCACCCTTGGGAGAGAGGATCATGCATGGATGCTAAGTCACTTCAATCATGTTGGACTCTGTGTTGACCTATGGACTATTGCCCACCAGGCTCCTCTGTCCATGGGATTCTCCAGGCAAGAATACTGGAGTGGGTTGCCATGCCCTCCTCCACAAGTGTGTACATATGGAAGGCTGGGATCCCGGCTGCTGCTGCTGCTGCTAAGTCACTTCAGTCGTGTCCGACTCTGTGTGACCCCATAGACGGCAGCCCACCAGGCTCCCCCATCCCTGGGATTCTCCAGGCAAGAATACTGGAGTGGGTTGCCATTTCCTTCTCCGGGGGCCACCTCAAAGGCTGCTTATCATCCTTGTGATGATAATGGCAGAGTTTTACCTGCATATAAAGTGAGGTGTCATTTCATCATTTTACTGGGGTCAAGAGCAAAGACAGAATCTGAGAGATGCCTATGGCTGGGGAACTTGCAGTCCCCCAGCCTTTTGTAATTAACCCATCAGTTTAACAAATACTGAATGTAGCCAGATGCAAAGGTGAAAGGTTTCAGAAGTCACCTCTCTGCCAAGCCTCACATTCCCAGCCCCCATCCCAGAACCATAATGACTCATCCGACAGAAAGAATAAGGAAGAAAATCACTGCTCTTGGCTCAGCCTACCTGGGAGCCCTCATTCTGTCTATCTCTCTCTCTCCTCTGCCTGCCACAGACAGGGTATGGTCTGTGCTCTACCAGTGGAACTAGCTCTGTCCCACAGGGGAACTGACCAGCTCTAGCTGTGTTCTGCAGGTAAGTTTCATTCTGGGATGAAATAGCAGAAAACCCACTCTGGCCACAGATTTAAGCAACACCCTTCCAGCCAACTTCTGACACTAATAAAGTATGTTTTTGTTTTTGTTTTTTACTCCACTGTCCTGATTTCTATGCTTTTCTCTCAAGTGATTTCAAACTCAGGAGGGGTAGACAGGGGTGCTGACAACCACCTTCCTTAAACTATCACCCCTCACATCCTGGGATCCAGGCATCTGGTCCACACACCTATTTTACAGGCAAATATTAACACATCAAGACAACAAAAGGCAGGGGCAGAGCATGGATAGATAACACCCCCAGGGTGCCCAACTCTGATTCAGCCATCCACTGTGTATGTATATGGGCTGACCCTGGTGGCTCAGACGATAAAGGAATCTGCCCGGAGATTCCTCAATGCAGGAGACCCAGTTCGATCCCTGGGTTGAGAAGATCCCCTGGAGAAAGAAATGGCAACCCACTCCAGTAATCTTGCCTGGAGAATCTCATGGACAGAGAAGCCTGGTGGGCTACAGTCCATGAGGTCACAAAGAGTCAGGCAAGACTGAGCAATTAACACTTTCACTTTCTATAGAGCACCTAGTACGTGCTAGGCTGTGGGCTGGGGCCTGAAAATGATCCCACCCTGCTCCAGGAAAATGACTGGATCCCACTGAGCGCCAATTCTCTCATCTTAAAAATAGGAAGCAACTAAAATCATGCACACAAATGGGTGTAGAGTATACAGTAAACAGTCGGCAGGTGTCAGCTACTCTGCCCACCACGCGGTTCATGACGGGGAAGCCTCTCTAGGTTACAGATGGGAACAATGAGACCCTCTTTCAGGGCAGAACAAAGAAGGATTCAATTTGCTTACAATCTGATGACTGCTGCTCCCCTCTCATGACCAATGGCCCCACCTCCCATTCTCTGGCCCCCCAGGAAGCATGTGCTTGAGCACTGTCAGGAATGCATAAGATTTCCTGGGAGTTCTGGCGAGCAATGCACGAAATTTTGCCAGGGCAGGAACAAACCAAGACAAAGAAGGGAGGCAAATCCCTCAAGGACACTCAGCGAGCATGGAGCAGATACAAAAATAGAGCGGAGGACGGCTCATTGCCTTCCTGGGACTAGCTTTCTTTTCTTCTCTCCTTCCAACTGTTTAGATGGTGATTTTTTTTCCCCCAGCACGACCAAGCAGCAGGTGCGGTTTTTGTAAACACCCCACAGAACTGTTGTGAGTAAAGTCAAGGGCAGGTGCCCCCCTCCCCGCCCCCGCCACCAAGGGCTGGCCCAGATTCCGTGCTTCTTGTTAGTGTCGCTGTGGTTCAGATCAATGGCACAGCCTGGAGATTTCATCTGGAGATTCAGAAGCACCTGGTGACGGAGGGGACACCAGCTCAGCCAGCCCTCCAGGTGGGACAGGTGGGAGCTCTGGGGCAAAACAATGCAACTGTCTCCTCCTTGGATAAAGAATCACACAGTCTTACAACCAACAGAGGGTGTGGCCACCCAGAATGCGTGGTTTGCAGAGCATGTGGAAAGCACCCCCAAAACGAGACGGGGCTCATCCAGCCAAGAGGCTATGAGAAGTGAGATCATGTGGCTAAACCCCAAGGATGTGCACCTCGAGAAGATATGGCCTGCTTTCTGGTGTAAAACGTTCCAGTTTCCCAAGTTCAGCTCTTGGATCTTGATTTCACACCATTCGAAATCAAAACACCCCAAGAGAAGTAAGCAATGAAGTCCTGTCCACAAAGTAAACCTCAGTGCGGATGAGCCTGTAAGCTCCTTTTCTTAGCAGATTATTCATAGCAAAAGGGATGAAAGGATGAGGGTTACTGATAACTCAGGGGAAGGGGGGCGGTCATCCGAAAGGAAGGAAGGGCTGAAAGGAAAAAAATACACCTTCAAAATCCTTCCCTGTGCTAGGCCCCCACAAAACACAGGCCAGAGGCTGGACTAAGTGGATCTCATTTAGTGTTAAGATCTACTTTCCACCTCTGAGAGCCTGAAAGGCAGGCATGATGGGAGACTGATAAAAGCCTGACTTTTCAATAAAAAAGAAGGAAGCTGTCTGACGATCCTTTGTCTCATTTTTCTGCGTTTTCCATCTCATCGGCACTAATTCTGTACCACGGTGCGTCTGTCAATGGCCCTCTTTCCCCCTCTCCCTTCCCCGCGTGGAACCGGACAAAGACTTCTCATTTCATACATCATTTATTCCGGCGTTAATTCCATCCAAGTCACTTCAGGTCCTTAGCAAACAGAAACAGCAAAATGAAATATTGTTGCAGTATGAAGACTAGAGATACAGAGTAAAGAAGGCTGCTGTGCAGCAAAGTCTCAAAGCCTGGACTGAGGGTGTCTTTCCCAGCCCAGCACCGAACCAAGATGAGAAGACTGAGTTTTTGTCATTAAGGGCAAAGCTAAGCCTCCAGTGTCTGCTAACAGGCAGGAGACCCAGCAGTCCCTAGGCAGGGGAAGTCAAGGCACAAAAAGCCATTTAATGTCCCCAAACTTGTCCCCAAACTCAGGAAGCAGCATCCTGTACTGCAGCTTGCTTCAACAGTGGGAACAGAGTCATGCGGTCCAATTCCACGTTTATTACTGCAGAAAGCTCTGTAAGCAACGGTTAGCTATGCCCATGGATGAAGAGCCATTCCATAACATCTGACCAGCGCACAGGAGTTAGAGCTTCGCTTCCCTCCCTTCACCCTACCCCGCCCTTCACATCCTGTTCGTCCTCCAAGATCAAGTGTAATGTCAGAACATGCTAACTCAGAAACTGAATGTGCCAAGTCACCCAAATGAGACAGGACGGCTTTAACTGTATTAAACAGTTAAAGCCATAGTGTGTATGCCGAAGAACCAAGCTCAGCCTGGAATCCCAGAATGAGAGTCCCAAAGACAAGATCACCCCCCAGGAGGCAACACGGATACAACAGCGGTCCTAGACTGGGGGCATCACACCCTGAGTCGTCTGGCCCCCTTGTCTGGATTCCAGACTCACAAAGTAACCTTCTGCTGCTCTTTGGCTTTCCATATGGTCAGCAGAGAGCTGCCGTGCTGGTCGTGCATGCTAAGCCACTCCCGTCGCGTCTGACTTTGTGATCCTATGAACAATACCCCATAGCCAGGCTCCTCTGTCTGTGAAATTCTCCAGAGTGGGTTGCTATGCCCTCCTCCAGGGGATCTTCCCGACCCAGGGACCAAACCAACGTCTCTTAAGTCTCCTGCACTGGCAGGCAGGTTCTTTACCACTAGCGCTACCTGGGAAGCTCTTGTGCTGGTCGTGCCAACATAAACCCCCTAGAGTTGTAACTCTCTTTGCAGTTTAACCCACTGGAATCCTAGGGTCTACTTCTATTGAATGTGATTTCCAGTTAATGGGTCCTTCACCCAGCTGCCACCTTTGGAGCCTTCAGGACAGAGGACAAGATGGCGGCCCAGGATGGGCCGTCTAGGGAAGGTCTTCCCCAGCTCCAGCTCTGGCCTCTCCTTCCTCTGTCTCATCCCAGTTCCGTGAAAACAGGATGCAAGACTACAAAGTGGGGAGTGGTCCTCAATCTGGCACTACACTCCATGAAGCCCAGAGCTCAATAACTCACAGACTCCACATTCAAAAAGGAAGGGATGAGGGGAATTCCCAGGTGGCCTCGCTATTTAGCACACACACATGGACACAAACATCACCATGTGAAATCACCTATGAAATCCCATCCCCTAGCCTCCCACTCGGAGAAGGCAATGGCAACCCACTCCAGCACTCTTGCCTGGAAAACCCCATGGGCAGAGGAGCCTGGTAGGCTGCAGTCCATGGGGTCGCTACGAGTCAGACATGACTGAGCGACTTCACTTTCACTTTTCACTTTCCTGCATTGGAGAAGGAAATGGCAACCCACTCCAGTGTTCTTGCCTGGAGAATCCCAGGGACGGAGGAGCCTTGTGGGCTGCCGTCTATGGGGTCGCACAGAGTCAGACACAACTGAAGTGACTTAGCAGCAGCAGCAGCAGCAGCAGCCTCCCACTCCTTCTGATGTCCCCTCTGCACCTCTGCTAAAATACAAGGGACCCTGGGGCAGTCAGTGGAGGTACAGCACGCTCTGAAAGGCTGACCCTCCATTGACAATGACCACCAAGGCCCCAAGAGAAGCTGTCACCCTTGCCCCAGTGAGATGGGGGCTGATTAGAGCAAGGGGGACAAGAAGTCAAGTCCAAGGGGAGAAGGCAACAGAGGGCTCGCCTTGGAGGTTTGGTTGACGACCCTCCCACTAAGCTTCCCAGTGCTCACTGGTCACCATGGCAATCTGAGAATTCTCCAAAGTGGATGCTGACTTAGAGCTGGAGATGCTAAAGACTCTCCTATGTCCCAAGGGAGGCCAGCCACCCAGACCCTACCATCCCATTGTTTTGGAGCGAATGTTTGTGTGCCCTGAAAATTCTCATGTTGAATCCCTACCCCCAAAGAGATGATGCTAGGATGGAGATGAGGCTGGAAGTAGGGTTTCCCTCCATCTCTTCCTTTCCACCATGTGAGGACACAGCAAGAAGGTGACCTCTTGACCTTTCTGGCTTGGTGACTACAAGCCAGAAAGAAAGCTCTCACCAGAACCTGCCCTTGCTGGTATCCTGACCTCAGACTTTCCCACCCCTAAATCTGCGGTTCTCAAATCCAAATGTGGACCAGGATCACCCAGAGAGCTTCTTAACATACAGAGCACTGGTCCTCACCCTAGAATTTCTGATCCAAGAGGTCCAGGAGGGGCCCGAGAATTTACATGTCTAATGAGTTTACAGGTGATACTGATCATGCTCTTCTAGGGACACTTTGAGAACCACTCTCCTACATGGCCTATCTCTGGACCCATCGGGGGTGGGGATCTGCAGAACCAGAAGATTATGGCACCTGAACTACACCGAGGGATGAGCCTGGATTCCATCCCTGCCTCCTTGGTAGGGTTTACTGCTCACAATCCTCTCTTTCTGCAGGTGCCCAGATACTAAAGCTCCACAAGCAGTGTTGTGCCAGCCCCCAAATACTCACCATCCCAACCTCCTCTTAAGCTATCACTAGCCAGGTGACATAGTTCTGACCAAAGAGATAAAGGAAAAAAAATCTTATGCGGGAAATGGGGAGGGAAGCCTGAGAAAGCTGTTGTTACTCTGATGCTGGTGCCAACTTTCAATCCTCTTTTTTGAACATAGGTGGTATGTCTGGAGCTGTGGCAGCCTCTTTGTGGCCATGAGGGAACCTCTGCTATTCAACTTCTGACTCTATGCAGTAGCAGCCCATTCCCAAATTCTTGATCTTGGGTAAAACAAACTCCCTATTTAAATTGCTGTTAGTTGGTTTTCTGTTTCTTGAGGCTGAGTGTTCTCTTAACTGATATGACCCTATTTTAATTTTAACCAATTACCTTATATTTGGACACTCAGCATCTGTCCAATGCTGACAGACTGATGGGGGTGGGGAGATGCACAGAGCAGAAACAATAATAGTAATACAAGATACAGCCTTGGCTTTCTCTTCTCCAGTTCAAACCCACTCCATTCTCTTGTCTCTTGTCCATTCTTCCATAGGTCTCAGCCACTGGCTCAACACAGTTTTTGGTCTGGACTGGGTAATGCCTAACATCTGCCCTGTAAAGGGTTAAAGTTAGGGAGTCAAGGTTAGCTGGCATTTGGCTCAGTCAGTCTGAGCCCATCAGAGATGCAGGATGCTGCTCTTGGCTCCAACCCATTATTTTCTTTCTAAATGTGGGGCGACTTAGAAAGGAACCAGACCCACCCTGGGCATAGCTTGTCACAGACACCAAACTTTATGAACAATGTGGGTAGATTCCTACTCCTTCTTACAGCCCGTACCCATGACCAGGGCCCAGCTACCAGCACACACTTAATATCTGCTGAATTGATACAGAAACCTTTGAAGAGTCAGGATATCCTGGTCTTCTGTTTGCCTGGACATCAGGGGCTGCTGGGGATAGCCGGGGACTTCCCTCCACATCAAGAAGTGAAATGACTCATAAGAATCCCGAAATTTGTCTTCCACACATGGATTTCCCTGACTTGACCTTATCATTCAGACCCACTGGCTATCAGACAGCAAAGCTCAAAAACAGCACAGCCTGTGGCCAAACCGTGTGGCCAACAGCTGCTGCTCAAATGTGCTCCGGCCACTGAAAGAGCTTAAAAATACTCCAAGAGATGACTCTGGGATCCAGACTGGGTCCGTGGTAACCTGATCCCACCCCAAGGCCGCTGAGGTCAGGTTGGCCTGTCAGCAAGGGCAGAAGGAACCTCCCGAGTGGATTCCAGGTCAGTGAACAGCCTTCTGGCTGTATCTCTCAACAAGCAGCGGCTTAAGCCAGAGAGACGTGGAGACGGGCAGTCTTGCCTGAGCTCTACGATTCTCTCAGACGTTCTACCAGGACTGTAAAAAGGCTACATCACCTCTAAGAGTCAGGTCCTCAGAGCACCCAGAAAAAAGAAAAGAAAGAGCAAAGGATACCTTCCTTGTGCTGCTGTCTATGTCAAAGACAAAAACAAATCTTGGACGCCTAATGTCGATGTGCCCCTCACCTCCCAGACCAGCAAGATGCAGGGGAACAGACCTCAGTAGAGGAACTGGCTGTGTGTGCGTGTCCAACTCTTTGCAACCCCATGGACTGCAGCCCACCCAGTTCCTCTGTTCATGGGATTCTCCAGGCAAGAACACTGGAGTGGGTTGCCATGCCCTCCTCCCAGGGGATCTTCCCAACCCAGGGATCAAACCCACCTCTCTTATGTCTCCTGCATCGGCTGGTGGATTCTTTACCACGATTGCCACCTGGGAAGAGGAACTGGCCAAGCAGGATCAAATCAGGACCTTGCCAGGGAGAGAGAAGGATGGTTGCACATTGACGGATGTCCCCCAAACGGCAGGTCCCAATCCCTGGAACCTCTGAAAACAATCTATTTGGAAAACAGGTCCCTGCCGATGTGGTCAAGCTAACAATCTTGAGATGGGGAGGTCCTCCTGAATTATTCAGGTGGACCCTGAAGTCAATCCCAAGTGTCCTTCCATGAAGAAGGCAGGGGGAAATTCAGCAGACACACACAGGAGGCAAGAAGATGAGATGAAGACAGAGCGGAGAGAGATGTGAAGATGCTAGCCTTGAAGAATAGAGACGGACCCAGGCCGAGGAACGCCAGCAGCCAACAGAAAATGCAAGAAGCCAGAGACTCTCCCCTGGAGCATCTCGAGGTATCAGCGCCCTGCTGACGCCTGAATTTCAGTCCAATGACTTTGGACACCAGCCTCCAGAACTATGAGAGTACAAGCGTCTGTTGTTCTAAGCCACAAGTGTGTGATTATTTGTTACAGCAGCTGCAGGAAACTAATACAGGGAGAGTGGCTTCTCAGCAGGATACCAGCTGTGTCAGCCCTAGGTTCCTTCGCTGAGACTCTGAACTCTTCCCCCAACCTGAGTCGGCAACACACACGTGTGCGTGTACACACATGCACACATGCACATTTACACCAAGCAAGGCCATCCTGATGATCTGAAGGTGGGTCCCTGGAGCAAATACCAAGCTGGGATCCTCTGGGGACCACTGTTTCTTCCTTCTCTGGGCTGAAGGATCCTGAACATTCTCTACTTATTACAACGAAAGGGAGCTCTGGGCAAGAGGCATCCAAGAGCCACCATCATAGATGCAAAGGGCCTGACCATGGCACACAGCTTAAGGAGACAAGGCCAGTGGAATCTCACCCTGGGTTTCATTCAATCCACGTGCTGGAACTTAGGATCTCGGACTTATTCAGCCAAACACAGGCTGTTACCATTTGAAGTGCATTTCAGCAAATCATTCATTAAAAATTCATGGCTGCAGCTGACCCTCATTAGAATGTGTTTCATTAAATTAAAACATCAATCCCAGAAATATATGCTTGCTTAACAGGCAGGAATGGCTGGAGGAAGCTCATGCTGCACACCATCAAACCACATCAAATGGTGGGAGCAAACGAAATGAAGCCATCAAGCAGAGAGGGTAGGAAGAATAACAGGGGTCTCTTGCCAAAGGAACAGAATCACGGCCCGAAGCATCCAAAGTGTACATCCATGCAAAGCAGTAGAGAGGGACAGGCAGGTATTCAGACAGGATGCCCAAGGGAGGCAGACAGACTGACCTCAAGAGAACCGGGCTCTCCCCTGAACTCTCCCAGGAACCTGCCACTCAGCCTCCAGATTCTCCCTACTCAATGCTTGAAAGATGGAATTTGGGGAGGGGCTCAAAGAATAGAGATGATGATGATGTCCCAGCTTCTCCCATTCCAATGATGCATCATCGTTCATTAGAACAATGGTTCCCATCCTTTATGGCACCAGTGACTGGTTTCGTGGAAGACAATTTTTCCATGGACTGGGGAAGGGGGTGGTTTCAGGAGGATTCAAGAGCATAATATTTATCATGCACTTGAGTTCTACTATCATTATACCAGCTCCACCTCAGATTAACAGGCATTAGATCCCCAGGGTTGGGGACCTCTGCATAAGAAGGCAGCACGGAGTGGTACAGAGTCAACCTAAGAAACGAATGAACACGGCTGACATCGCAGCTCTTTTCCAAACAACATCTGAAAGGTGCACAGAGGCTTTCCAATGACATTTTGTAAGGCTCTTTCAGGTAAATTACCTCTCTTGTTACTGCACTGCTATGAAGCCTAGAAGCCAATTCCTTACCCCAGTGTAACCAGGGACTAGATGACAAAGACAGGAAATGAAAGTTCCGGAGTGAGAATCCAGGTCATTGCTTTTTATACTCACCTTTGCTCTGCTGCTCCCCAAGGAGGTCTCGGCTCCCCACCCCCAGTTGCTTAAGCCAACTGCCCAGAGGGCAAGTGAGTGGAAGGAAAATTATCCTACTTACAGACACTTAAGACTTTAACAGTTCACTAGAAAGTGTCAGTCGCTCAGTTGTGTCTGACTTTTTGTGACCCCCATGGACCTCAGCCCACCAGGCTCCTCTGTTCACAGAATTCTTCAGACAAGAATACTGGAGTGGGTAGCTAATTCCCTTTTTCAGGGGATCTTCCCAACCCAGAG
Organism: Oreotragus oreotragus; assembly: GCA_006410675.1. Lineage (NCBI taxonomy): Eukaryota > Metazoa > Chordata > Mammalia > Artiodactyla > Bovidae > Oreotragus > Oreotragus oreotragus. Next base: position 303,760 of record SJYX01024162.1, read on the forward strand.
ATTGAACCCGTGTCTCCTGCATTGCAGGCAGATTCTTTACTGTCTGAGCAACAAGGGAAGCTCAACAGTTCATTAAATGATCACTTATTAATCACCTCTTACATACCCAACTCATTGCTCAGAAATGTAAGTTCCCAAAGAAGGATACTTGTGTCATATAACTCATTTTTGTTTGAATTAATATACTACTAGATTGCAAAGTAATCTGAGCACACGCACACACACACACATACACATATCTATACGGGCTTCCCAGGTGGCTCAGTGGTTAAGAATCCACCTGCCAATGCAGGAGACACAAGAGACAGGGGTTCAATCCCTGGGTTGGGAAGATCCCCCGGAGAAGGAAATAGCAACCCACTCCAGTATTCTTGCCTGGAAAATCCCATGGACAGAGGCGCCTGGGGGGCTATAGTCCTTGGGGTCTCAGAGAGTCAGACACAACATAGAGACTGAGCGCACACATATATTACTACATAGAAATTAATATATTACTCTTTTATTAATATACCAGTTTTACTAATAATATACATAAGTGACATTTATTTGATTCAGAAAAATAAACAAGTAATCAAAAGGACAAAAATACCCTATAACAGAATCTATAACTTCTCATCTACTATAATCTTTTACAAAATGCAATCATACTATACTTACTGTATGTGACTTTTTAACCTAACAATGTATCATCGACATTTCATGTCAAAAAATATACATCAACATCATCATGAAATGTCTGCATAGCATGCCATTGCATGAATGTGTCATAATTTACTTAACCAATTACCCACTGCTGCTGCTAAGTCGCTTCAGTCGTGTCCGACTCTGTGCGACCCCAGAGACACCAGCCCACTAGGCTCCCACATCCCTGGGATTCTTCAGGTAAGACCACTGGAGTGGGTTGCCATTTCCTTCTCCAATGCATGAAAGTGAACGTGAAGTCACTCAGTCGTGTCCGACCCTCAGCGACCCCATGGACTGCAGCCTTCCAGGCTCCTCTGTCCATGGGATTTTCCAGGCAAGAGTACTGGAGTGGGGTGCCATTGCCTTCTATAATTATCCACTACTGGTCGTTTATGCCATACTTGATTTTCTTGGGTAGTAACAACACTGAAATAACCTTCAGGCACATTCTTTCCCTGTGTACTACACACTTGTCTGCTTATTTCCTTGAGATAATTTCCTAAGATGTAATTGCTTGGGCAAAGGGTCAGCTGCATCATCCACTGCAACAAGATGTTTGGAGAAATTTCTTAAATAACATGGTACAGAACAGCTCCGTGGGTGAAAACGACCATGTAGCCCTATTTACAGATTGGACTGCATGCTACCTGTCTACAAGAAGGCCCAGGGCAGTGAATTTATAGCCACAAACGTCTCAGATGTCAAAGCAGCAGCTCCCAAGCCATCACTGCCATTACAACGCAGCAGAAACCGCTTGCCAACCTGGAAACGGAAAACAAGACGTGACTACTCCGCACCAGGTGCAGATCAGGGGAGACTGCACCTATCTCCACAGCACGCCCTTCTCGCACATTTAAGGTAGTGAAGCACAATTTCTGTGAGAATAAGATTATGCTAGCTAGGAATGAAGGTGCCAGGAAAAGGAGCAAATTGGCTTCAACGATAAAGGGAATATTTTGGTTCATGAGCTGGATGACCAAACGGAACAGAGTCCAGGTGAAGCTTCCTACAGCAGCAATTCAATATGAACTTTTCAAATTTATTTTTTTAAGGCTTTAAAAAATATTTTTTATTTATTTGACCTCCTTGGGTCCTTGTTTTGGCATGCAGGATCTCCTGCTGTGGCACGTGAGTTCTCTCTTTGGGGCCCAAGGGCTTAGTTGTTCCACAGCATGTGGGATCTTAGTTCCCAGACCAGGGATCGAACTCACGTCTCCTGCATTGCAAGGCGGATTCTTAACCACTGGACCATCAGGGAAGTCCCTAATCTTTTCTATATTGTTAAATAACTTGACAAAATAAAGAAAAGTGGGCAGTTTGGCAACTCTGTTGAGTTTTAGGCCTTATATTTTAATGTTTGAATTTTCTTATGTTACTACGTTTGGAAGGTACAGGAAAAAAAGGAAGAAAAATCATAATTCAATTGTTCAAAACCAGTGTTTTCTATTTGCAGGGTTAAAAAATGACATATATAATTTTGTAACCAGATTTTTTTTCACTTCTCATAATGTCACGTGCAAATTTTATGTTATTTGATTTGATTGTAATTTTCATTAGCATATTTAATCATTACACTTATTCCATTAGGTTACATACCACTGGTTATATCCGCCATGCCCTTATTGAGGGATTGATTATTTCTAATTTCTCACTATTATAAATAACACAGATTATTTTTAATGTGCTGGTTTTTTCAGTCTCTTTCTCCTTCCTGGGTGGGCTTCACCCTCAGGCTCTACATGGAGATGGCTCCCTGTTAGCAGCTCCCAGCTCTTAACTCATGGTGGTAAAATGGCTGCAGCGGGTCCAGATCTGAGAATACATCACCATCCAAGGAAAGAGAAAACATTTCTTCTGGTTGTTTCTATGGAAGAAAGAGAAAGCTTCTTCCAAGAAGCCCTAGAAAAGGTTTTCTTTTGGTTTGGCGTTTCTGACCAAGATGAAATGTGCCCAATATCTTAAATCAAGCAGGGTTCTGTGCTAGAGTTGGAAGTATGGTTAGTTTCAAGTGCACCAGGATAAGGATGAGTGAGGAAATTCGTGTTACTATTTTGGAAAGACAGGGACTGGATGTACTCCTTCAAACAGATGTCTACTCAGAGATTATTTATTTAGACAATAGCAAATATAAATTAATTAACCATAACATCATAAGAAACAGAAAATCTTTACAATCAAAAAATTTAAGGAAAACATTTTGTTGAACACATGCTTCTTCTCTGCCTCCTGAAACCTTATCAAAACAGAAGTAAAAAATTTTTAAGTCTATGGACTATAAAAGATAAGCTTGAAGCATCTTGTGGTGTCAGTAAGGAAGTGTTAAAAAAAAGAGAGAGAGAGACATTGAAAGGACACAAGAGAAAAAGACAACCTGAATGAGCTAGCTATGACCAATGCTACAACAACCTAAGCAAAAAGAGAAACAAGCATAGCTTTAAATATAGCCCAGAGAATAAAACATTCATCAAGTCCACACTGATAGAAATAAATTATTGAGATAAGCAAAAAAATGAAGGAGCAGGGATAAGTTTTCTTGACAGAAGAATTCCAGTTCAGAAGGGTGGAACTTTGCAGCATTATTTATAACAGTCAAGACACGAAGCAACCTAAATGCCCACAGGCAGAGGAATGGATAAAGAAGATATGGTACATATCTTCAATGGAATATTACTCAGTCATAAAAAAAGAATGAACTAATGTGATTTGCAGCAATGTGGCTGGACCTAAAATATTATCATACATAGTGAAGTAAGTCACACAGAGCAGGAAAAACAGTTCATTTGTATCTTTTTTTTTTTTTTAAGATTTCACATATAAACAATCACATTATATGTGGAATCTTAAAAAAAAAAAAAGATACAAATGAACTGATTTACAAAACAGAAATAAGAGTTAACGATACAAGAAACAAACTTAAGGTTACCAGGGAAAGGAGGGTAATAAATGGGAGACTGGATGGACACATACACACTGCTATATATAAAATAGATAATAAGGACCTACTGTATAGCCCAGGGAACTCTGCTCAGTTCTCTGTAAAGATCTAAATGGGAAAAAAATCTTATAAAGAGTGGATATATGTACATGTATAACTGGTTCACTTTGCTCTACACCTGAAACTAACATAACATTGTAAATCAACTATACTACAATTAAAAAAAAATTTTTTTAAGAAGCGTGGAAGGAATGAGAGAAAAAGAAAATCTCTCTTAGAAACCACAGTAATCATCAATGCAGGCAATGTTCACCAATGAGTGCTAAAAATAATGGGAAAGGGACTTCCCTGGTGGTCCAGTGGCTATGACTCTGAACTCCCAATGCAGGGGGCCTGGGTTCTATCCCTGGTCAGGGAACTAGATTCCACACGTCACAACTAAGAGTCTGCACGTTGCAATCAAAGATCCCGCGTGCTGCAACAAAGATCAAAGATCCTTAGTGCCACAGCTAAGACCAGGCACAGTCAAATAAATATTTTTTAAAATAATAATTGGCAAAAGTTTAAGGAGAAATAGGATACTTGCATTGCTTCCAAGTATCCTCCAAATATGTATTAATTAAAAGAGGAAACCTTTGCCCTCCACTGGAATTTTACACGGGAAACATGGTGGACACCACATTAGTAAGTGATCAAACGGACATCACTGCTCATATAGACATCAGGTACCTCTTGATATGAGGCACTGGGAGGGCTCAGCACCTCTGTGGTGTCCTTCCCCCAAATCCCAAACCTCAATCAAATCATAAGAAAATGCCAGACGAGCCCAAATTAAGAGATACTCTATTAAATACAGAGCTGTTCAAAAGTGAAACACAGGGGAAGTTGACAGATTAGAAAAGACTAAGAAAATTGGACAAATACAAAGTAGGATCCTGGATTAGATCTGGGAAATAAATAACATTACTGAAAAATCTGATAAAATCTGAGTCAGGTCTACCATTTAGTTATCAGATTCAGTTTAGCATTCAGCTTGGTGTTGTTCCAGTGTTACTTTCTTAGTTTGGCTAGTCATAACCAATGTTATATAAGATGTCATCATTAGGGAACTCACTGTACTATTTTTACAACTCTTCAGTAAGTCTAAAATTGCTTCAAAATAGAGAGTTAAAAATGAAGCTTATCTTGGGGCAGCGGCATGGAGAGATGGAAAGAAATAGGTCTTAGATCCCATTTGTCAACAGGGATGCTGACGCCCTCCTCGGCTGGACTACTCACTTCCTCGAACCAATAAATTCCCTTCTTATCCACAGAGGGGAAATCTATAGACTTAAAAGGACAAGAAGTAGGAGAGACTGAACTAGAGACAGGCAGTACGAATTGAAATTTGAAAGAGAGAGGAGGATCCAGCAGACGGGAAGACCAACTAACAGCAGAGAAAGATACCAATTCGCTCCCAGAACTCCAGAAAGAAGGCTTCAGAATGCAAGGACAGAGTGTAGCGTTAAGAAAGAAGCATGGCTGCAGTTTTATATCAGGTACAACTATGCCCCTGCCCTCAACCTCCCACCCCTTGTGCATATTCCATCCAGACAGCTGACTGCATCTTCTCACAAGAGGTTCCAGTGCCAGAGCTTCAGGCACGGAGGAAGGTGAGGGGTCAAAGGGAAAGGAAGTCACATGGGAATCTAGCTCCCTGCCTTGAACTCCGTCACGAGCTCCCACATGCACACAGGCAGGCCTACAACCCTGCTGAGGGTTGGGTGTGTCTTCTCCAGAAAACCTGAATGGCCCCGGAGGAAAGAGCTACAGATACTGACATGTGAGCATCCTCTGGTGTATCAGTCAGCTCAAGCTGTGTAACAAAGTACCACAGAATGGCTGGCTCCAACAATGGTAATTTATTTTCTCAGTCCTGGAGGCTAGAAGTCTGAAATCAAGATGCCAGCACGGTTGGTGTCTTCTGAAGTCTCTCTCCTCAGGTTTTAGATGGTCATCTTCTCCCTGTGCCTTTACATGGTGGAACCCTCTGTGGGCCTCTGTGTCCTAAGCTCCTGTCCTTATCTGGACACTGGTCAGACTGGATTAGGACTCATCCTAACAACCTCATTTAACTCAACTCCCTCTTTCAAAGTCCTATCTCCAAACACAGTCACATTCTGAGGTGTTGGGGGTTAAGATTTCAACAAATGAATTTAGGAAGAGACAAAGTTCAGCCCATTACATCCAAGGAAACAGCAGCCCACCCGCTTGAGTTGCCCACTGGTGGAACCATTGGTTGTTCTACCCTACAATGAACAAAAAACACCCAAATGTTCTCAGCAACTTCCTCCTCAGTATGAAAGAAGAAAGCATCACCAGGCCTTGAGGAAAATTAACGACAAGAGGACAGATGCCAAAGGCAACAGATGACAGACGCTCGGAACGTGGAGCATGCAGACCTCGGGCAGAGCATGGGAAATCAACCCCGTAATGCTCGGAGACGTGAGCGAAAGACACAGCACTCACAAAATAGNCCAAATATGTATTAATTAAAAGAGGAAACCTTTGCCCTCCACTGGAATTTTACACGGGAAACATGGTGGACACCACATTAGTAAGTGATCAAACGGACATCACTGCTCATATAGACATCAGGTACCTCTTGATATGAGGCACTGGGAGGGCTCAGCACCTCTGTGGTGTCCTTCCCCCAAATCCCAAACCTCAATCAAATCATAAGAAAATGCCAGACGAGCCCAAATTAAGAGATACTCTATTAAATACAGAGCTGTTCAAAAGTGAAACACAGGGGAAGTTGACAGATTAGAAAAGACTAAGAAAATTGGACAAATACAAAGTAGGATCCTGGATTAGATCTGGGAAATAAATAACATTACTGAAAAATCTGATAAAATCTGAGTCAGGTCTACCATTTAGTTATCAGATTCAGTTTAGCATTCAGCTTGGTGTTGTTCCAGTGTTACTTTCTTAGTTTGGCTAGTCATACCAATGTTATATAAGACGTCATCATTAGGGAACTCACTGTACTATTTTTACAACTCTTCAGTAAGTCTAAAATTGCTTCAAAATAGAGAGTTAAAAATGAAGCTTATCTTGGGGCAGCGGCATGGAGAGATGGAAAGAAATAGGTCTTAGATCCCATTTGTCAACAGGGATGCTGACGCCCTCCTCGGCTGGACTACTCACTTCCTCGAACCAATAAATTCCCTTCTTATCCACAGAGGGGAAATCTATAGACTTAAAAGGACAAGAAGTAGGAGAGACTGAACTAGAGACAGGCAGTACGAATTGAAATTTGAAAGAGAGAGGAGGATCCAGCAGACGGGAAGACCAACTAACAGCAGAGAAAGATACCAATTCGCTCCCAGAACTCCAGAAAGAAGGCTTCAGAATGCAAGGACAGAGTGTAGCGTTAAGAAAGAAGCATGGCTGCAGTTTTATATCAGGTACAACTATGCCCCTGCCCTCAACCTCCCACCCCTTGTGCATATTCCATCCAGACAGCTGACTGCATCTTCTCACAAGAGGTTCCAGTGCCAGAGCTTCAGGCACGGAGGAAGGTGAGGGGTCAAAGGGAAAGGAAGTCACATGGGAATCTAGCTCCCTGCCTTGAACTCCGTCACGAGCTCCCACATGCACACAGGCAGGCCTACAACCCTGCTGAGGGTTGGGTGTGTCTTCTCCAGAAAACCTGAATGGCCCCGGAGGAAAGAGCTACAGATACTGACATGTGAGCATCCTCTGGTGTATCAGTCAGCTCAAGCTGTGTAACAAAGTACCACAGAATGGCTGGCTCCAACAATGGTAATTTATTTTCTCAGTCCTGGAGGCTAGAAGTCTGAAATCAAGATGCCAGCACGGTTGGTGTCTTCTGAAGTCTCTCTCCTCGGGTTTTAGATGGTCATCTTCTCCCTGTGCCTTTACATGGTGGAACCCTCTGTGGGCCTCTGTGTCCTAAGCTCCTGTCCTTATCTGGACACTGGTCAGACTGGATTAGGACTCATCCTAACAACCTCATTTAACTCAACTCCCTCTTTCAAAGTCCTATCTCCAAACACAGTCACATTCTGAGGTGTTGGGGGTTAAGATTTCAACAAATGAATTTAGGAAGAGACAAAGTTCAGCCCATTACATCCAAGGAAACAGCAGCCCACCCGCTTGAGTTGCCCACTGGTGGAACCATTGGTTGTTCTACCCTACAATGAACAAAAAACACCCAAATGTTCTCAGCAACTTCCTCCTCAGTATGAAAGAAGAAAGCATCACCAGGCCTTGAGGAAAATTAACGACAAGAGGACAGATGCCAAAGGCAACAGATGACAGACGCTCGGAACGTGGAGCATGCAGACCTCGGGCAGAGCATGGGAAATCAACTCCGTAATGCTCGGAGACGTGAGCGAAAGACACAGCACTCACAAAATAGAAACAGGGCGTTCAGAAGAGGTTCACTGAAGAATGGGACAATATTTCAGAATTTTAAAATAGCAAAATTTTTACAGTTTAAGCTTAGTTAGGAGACCAAATCTCCCAGGAAATTGGATAAAAAGGCTGAAAGTCGAGAAATAAGAAATATCATAGGTTCAGGCAAGGAAGTTTAGCATTTGATGTAGAAGCAGCCCAGAAAATAGAGAACAGAGAAAACAAAGGAGGTAAATATTTAATAAAGGAACACATACCCGAACCAAAGATCCCAAGGGAGCAAATTTAAAAAGAGAGGGAGGGAAAGAACAAGAGTGGCTCGTGGAAACTGGGCACTGAGCCCAGGAAGAGGCAGAGGGAATTCCCAGGAATTCCCAGGAGGCTGTCCACCAGGCACCCCAGGGCACTGGGAGGATCATCTTCAAGGAAAGAACAAAAACACAACAGAAAATGGAATTAATGTGCTTGACCATGTGGAAAAGAGCATTCAGAGGGGATTACAAATTTGTTAGAGCGTCTGAAGTAGTAACCCAAAAGCTCAAAAACATCCAAACAAGGAAAAGGGAAAAATGAGGCAATTATTAACTGTAGAAGTTGTACAAGATTCAGCATGTTGTCATAGTTTCCCGGGCTACTGGGGAGCAAGCCATATAGAGTCCTAAGAAGACAAACGCTAAATACAGATGCAAACAGCAACTATAACACGCAGGTACCAGGAGAGAGGGGGCAGAGAGAGGTCATGGTGCCACATGCTCACAGCTGTGGAGCAGCTGTCCTGCAAAGAAAGGGAGACAAGGGCATGACTCAGCCGTTGTAGGAACCCAGCTCCTCCCTCCAGACACAGCACTAAAGGATGAGCTGGAGTTGGCCAGGGAATAACCCACACAAAGTACCTAGAGAGACTGTCCAGCCTGTTTTAGCTGCTCAGTAAATAGTAGCTGCTAATACTCATGTTCTTATTAAAGCTTTTATGATCCCTGAAGGGCATGGAGCAGTTTACATGCAGAATGTATGTAAATATCTACACCATGCCTGGACCACTGTAGACACTTCACTGGATGATGGCTATTGTTAACAGTATTACTAGTTTGTCCTTTAAATAGTCTCTAGCCCTAATATACTTAAAGCAATTATTTATGCCTCACTGCTTCAGTGACCTCTTGCAGCATAAGAAACCATCCCTAAACCTAGCATTTTAAAACCACCCTTATTTTATTATTTCTCATGATTCTGTGTGTTGGCCGGGCTCAGCTGTTACTGGCTACAGTCAGATGTGGGATGATGCTGCAGCACCCAAGACAGCTTCACTAACAGTTTGGGACCTGGGCTGGGATGGACAGAAACATGGGCTCAGCTGCACACTGGCACAGGCGGCCTCAATCCTCTTCTCTGTTTCCATTAGGATCAGGGCCCCTCTCATACACAGTGGCCCCAGTTATGCAAGGGTACACAGGCCTTCTTATTTTTTTAAGTAAAAGCATGGGTATTGTCTATTCTGCATCAAGATATTTTACATGAGTTAGAAATAAATGCTTAGGAGTAAAAGCAGATTCAATTTTCAGTTTACAAAGGCACAGAGAGGTTAAGTAACTCATTGAGGCCACAAAGCCCGTAGGTAGGTTGGTGGAGGATTTGAACCAGGGTTTCTGAACCCAAAGACTGTGCTTTCAGGATATTAGACAGCCTCCCCTCTTTCTTACTATCGACTGCCAGGGAAAGCAAATGACTTTCTCTTATAAACTATACAGCACATGTCTTAAACTGTTTCTTTTTATTTATTCGGGCTGTGCTGGGTCTTCACTGCTACACCCAGGCTTTCTCTAGTCGCGCTGAGCCACGGCTACTCTTCCTTGAGGTGCATGAGCTTCTCGCTGTGGCGGCTGCTCTGGTTGCAGAGCGCAGGCTCTGGGGCGTACGGGCTCCGGTAGGTGCGGGGCATGGCCTTAGTTGCCCCACGGCATGTGGAGTCTTTCTAGATCAGGGATCAAATCCATTTCCTCTGCATTAGCAGGTGGATTCCTATCACTGGACCATCAGGGAAGTCCAATATATCATATTTCTAAAGACATTTAGCAATAAATTGAAGCAGGTTTGCAAAAATGTTCTATTAGAGAAGGTTAAACAGATTTCTAAAATCTAAGACTTCTCCCAGCGTCTCACCTGCTAATCCCCACTGTAAATATCCAAGCCAGAGAAACGATGAGTAGCATGTCCCCAACTTATTTGACTTTGGCACCATTTTTTTTTTCTCAGATAAAATTTGGCCAATGGTTGGCCAACGTGTCTACCATAGGTATAGCTTTACTCCTTTGCACACTGACTTTCTTAAAGCTAAACACCCAGAATCAGCATGACCTCACTTCACCACGCTGTACTGGCTAGAGCAAGTCAAGGCCAGCGTGACTTCAGTGTCGGAGGGTGTTCGGCACTGGCGGGGTGCGAGGCAGAACGGTGCATCACAGATCGCCTTTGCAGAGGACCATGCTGGCCCTTGCAGGAGAGAGAGTAGCAGCAGAGATGACATATTTGATGTACCTCTCAGGGTGCCCTGCACGTTCCCATCACTCAATCAACAGCAGCCAAAAAGAAGCAGGGTCCATTCCAGCTGGAAAATAACACATATACCAACACAGGCATGAAACATCATGGAGAGATTAGCGAGTACAAGATACTGGCAGCTGCGGACAGAGCACGAGAAAAGAACCAGATTCAGGGTCCTGTAAACCGGCCCCCGCCACCGCCACCACGTCCCTCTCCTCAGACCTCTCCAGAGATCTGCAGTGGCGAGGTCATCTGTCTGGCATGAGTGACCACGGTGTTGGAATTAAATCTCAAAGATGTCAAAAGACATTAAAGCTTTTAAAGTACTGCATGCAAAAGACAAACAGAAAACATTTTAAAGGGACTGAGGAATTTTACTGCAGAAAGAAATTAACACATTCTAAAAGATTAAAACATTTAACATGCAGATGAAGCTAAAAGCCACACAAAACACTGGAAGCAAATATTTGCTATGGAAATAAAGAAAGGAGGAATATAAATTTTAAATATAAAATTCATGCCTACAAACAGCCCTGTGGGAAAACGGACAAGATATGGGAACGGGGAATTCACCACTTTGGTGTAGCTGGGAAAACTTGGTGGTGTCTATTACTGTTCAATATACAGAACTTTTTACTGGGTATTCCTGTTTCTAGGTTTCCATGTGGAGAAACACTATAAATATCCCAAACAAGCTGCAACAAAGATGATAACTGCGGCAGTGGTTCCATAGGAAAACAATGGAAACATCTTAAAGTCCATCAACAGCAGTCTGGTCAAATAAACTGTAGTGAATCTACAGGAGGCCAAGCAGCATCTAAAAGAATGCATTCAGAGCTATTTTACCAACAGAGACAGATCTTCAAGACATATTGTCAGGTTAAAAGACAAGGTAAGTTGCAGAAAAACACACAGTGTACGTACCCATTTATCACTTTTTGAAACTTTGAAAAAAAACCCCAAGCATTTACTTCTATGCCTATGCGGGCCAACACTTGGGGANAGGTTAAAAGACAAGGTAAGTTGCAGAAAAACACACAGTGTACGTACCCATTTATCACTTTTTGAAACTATGAAAAAAAACCCCAAGCATTTACTTCTATGCCTATGCGGGCCAACACTTGGGGATAACTACACAGACACAGCTTCGGACAGACACACGCTAAACTGTCAACGATGCTAACTAGCATGGGGCGGGAGAAGTTCAGGAAAGAGCTTTTTGTTTTTTCATTTCCCTATTCCTGGGATTTCTCAATAACAATGAATGCACATATGAGTTAGGTACTTTAAAGAAAATTTTTGAAAAGGAAGACAGGACTAAGAGAAGCAAGAAATAAAAGGTGTAAAAGCTAGAATGATATCAGGTATTTCAAATAGAAGAGTCACAGCCTCAGACATTAACAATCTAATTGGTCTGATAAAGAAGAAGGAAGTTCTCCATTGAGGTAAATCAGACACAAGAATATGCTGATTACAGAAGGCTCATGGAAACAAACACCCAAGATTAAAATACAAAACTGGGTTAATCAAAAGCAAGTGCAACATTATACTCACATATGAAAATTTAACCCAGAAAAGTTAAGTAAAAACAAAATATAAACTAAATTAACATGTGTATAAAGAAAGCATATAACAGTAAAGTACTAAAAATGAATAAAATATTAAAGTTGCATCCCCAAACACTATAATATATATAAAAGGCAAAAATGCCACATGTTCTAGAAAAAAAATTTTCACAGAAATAGGGCCAAATTAGAATACTCAGAATAATATGGTAACCAAGTGAAAAATTAAAATACTTAAATAAAGAACTGAGGAAATAGAACTCACTCACTATAAGCTTACAACAGGAGAAAGAGAAGAGTATACTGTTTTTTCAGAGGTACATGAAACCATCACCAAAATAGGGCCCAACTCCATGGGCTCACCTGTAACTCAGATCAATCTCAGCAGCATTAACAGGTCAATCAGACTGCACCTGCCCCTGATGGGACTCAACAATTACACATAGTATCACCTAGGTGTGTTCTTGCCTTTCTCCACCCAGAACAGGATGAATCTGAATGTACTTCAGTCTCTCGATCAGCAGTCCTCAAACTGTGATGTGGAACTTCTGCGGGTCCCCAGGACTACTTCACAGATTCCACAAGACCCCAGATATTTTCTCAGTAATATGAAGACACTGTCTCTTTCATACTCATTCTCTCCCAAGTATACAGTGGGGTTTTCAGAAGCATACAGAAGCTGCATGACACAAGATGGCATCATCTACAGTCAATGGAGGGTCAGCCTGTATCTAGTTGTGTGTTAAGAAGTCTCTGTTTAATTTCTAACATAGTATCAATAGATACAACTCACATAAATAAAAGCATATGGGGGGGTCCTTGATAATTTTTAAGATTTTAAAGGGGTCATATGGTCAAAAAGGTTAAGAAGCCCTGCCCTTGATCCCACTCCCAGTTTAAAAGAAGTAGGGGATCTACGGGAGTTCCCTGGTGTTCTAGTGGTTAGGATTCTGGGTTCAATTCCTGGATGGGGAACTAAGATCTTACAAGCCACATGGCTTGAGAAAAAAACAACAACACTGGGCCTAAGGGAGCAAATTAAATGACACCATGAAGAAACATCAGCCATGCCCAGAAATCTAATATTTGACATTTACAGGTGAAATGACATGGTATCTGCAGGCATGCCAAGATGCTCAGTTGTGTCTGACGCTTTGCAACCCCGTGGACTGTAGCCCACCAGGCTCCTCTGTCCATGGGAGTCTCCAGGCAAGAATATTGGAATGGGTTGCCATGCCCTCCTCCAGAGGATCTTCCTGACCCAGCTATCGAAACTGCATCTCTTACATCTCCTGCCAAGGCAGGCAGGTTCTTTATCATTAGCGCTACCCGGGAAGGCCAATAAGGTATCTGGGATTTGCTTTAAAATACTCTGGAACAAACAAGGGAAGTCGGTGGAGTAGGAACAAAGCAAGAAAGAAAAACTGATCATTACTGAGGCAGCGTGGTACATGAGTTTCTATATGCTGTACCTGGGGGAGCGTTATATAATCCTTTCTACTTCTGTGTAGAATTTTAAATTTTATTATCACAATACAACTAAAATAAAAGTGAACATAAAAAACTCTCAATCATTTACAGTAATAGTTACATCAGGGAAAATACAAATATAATAATAGACCATTCTGAAAAAAAATCATAATGAAAACAGTTTTCAAATGGCAAAACAGGCTCTTCCATTAACAATACTCATAAAACAGAAAACAAAACAGAAAAAATAAATTTTAACACAGTAAAAGCAAATTTAAAAACCCAGGATGGATGAAAATGTATTATATATGGCATTAGTGCAAAACTCTGGGAGCTGGCCAGGGATGGGTGGGCCCATGGAACCGGAACCACATTTGATAAGCAAAACTGTAACAGCTACCAGACTCAATAATAGCATTCAGACAGTTGGCATCTTTTCTTGTAGAGATGAAAGATGATTACAAAAATCAATCAAGATTAGCCTGGAGTTTCCAAGAAGACTACGATAAAATGATAACACAATTAAGAACATTCCAGAAATCCAATCACTAGTAGAACTGTTTCTGCAAATGCTGCATCAATGGAGCAACACTCTGGAGGATGGAAGAAAGCTAAACCAATGTAGGGGAGACATAAACTATACAACAATGGGAAGTCTAGCCAGGATATCTCTAAAAGATGGGGAAGGGCATCTCTAAAAAATGAATCAAGAAGTAAGAAACTTTACTGTGTACCATGTATCTGCATTAGGCATCGACCAAACCTCCCCCTTTGGCAGAAATACCTGATCAACCCATTTGCGATAGACTTTCTCATCGCACCCATAAGACAACTTAGAAGATAACACTCCTTGATCTTGTAAAGGGGTCACAATGACCAACCTGTCTGTACTTGCAGATCTGAGTCACATAAATGGTCAGTAATATGTCATGTAATGAACAACCTTCTGTCTCAAAAAAAACTTAGATAACTGTGCCTGGATTTCTAACGGGCAGAAGAGTTCTCTGATTTTTCTGAAACCCTTCCCAGGTTATAATCCTCTGTGAGTGCTTAGTCACTCAGTCGTGTCTGACTCTTTGCCTGCCAGGTCCCTCCATCCATAGGGATTCTCCAGGCAAGAATACCAGAATGGGTTGCCATGTGCTCCTCCAGGGGATCTTCCCAACTCAGGGATAGAAACCAGGTCTCCCGCATGGAAGGTGGATTCTTCACTGTCTGAGCCATCAGGGAAGCTAATGTGGCTCAAATAAAATTTTCCAACTCTTTCTTTAAAAAAGAAAGAAGGAAGGAGAAGTGTCCTAGAAGGAACCAGTTGCTTAAAATCTTAGGTTGGACCCCGCCTAGCTCCCCTGTCCATGTAAATTCCCAGGCAAAAATACTGGAATGGGTTACCATTTCCTCCTCTAAGGGATCTTCCTGACCCAGGGATCGAACCCTGATCTCCTGTGTCTCCTTTCATTGGCAGGTGGATTCTTTTACCACTGAGCCACCTGGGAAGCCCCAAATGTCTCCTTCAATGTCCTAAAAATCAAAGAGCAGGTCACGTCCCAAGAAGCACAACAAATGAGCCATTTCTTGTCATTCTTGTCTTAGACCTTAGCGATAGGCATAAACCCTCAAAAATAAAAACAGAAACTTCAGGTATTCTTTACCCTGCAAAGCTCTTACTTCAGAGGCCTTCAACAAAAGGACCTAAATGAGTCCGATGCCTGAAGGCATTGTTTATTGCTCACACCTCTTACTGACAAATTTCCCTTCTGAAATGACTTCAAAGCAGCAACAGATTTGAAATGCTAACTCTGAAAGATAAATAAAGGGCACTAATGGGAAGGGCTTCCACACGGTGAGGAATTGTAAGACTGAGTACAATCGCAGATCAATGAGAACCATGCCCAGTGTGGCTTCAAAGACAAAGCTGCTGCTGCTAAGTCGCTTCAGTCGGGTCCAACTCTGTGCGACCCCATAGACAGCAGCCCACCAGGCTCCGCCGTCCATGGGATTCTCCAGCAAGAACACTGGAATGGGTTGCCATTTCCTTCTCCAGTGCATGAAAGTGAAAAGCGAAAGTGAAGTCGCTCAGTGTCTGACTCTTCGTGACCACAAGGACTGCAGCCTACCTGGTTCCTCTGTGCATGGGATTTTCCAGGCAAGAGTACCGGAGTGGGCTGCCATTGCCTTCTCCAAGACAAAGCTACTGAGAAGGAAAGAAAATAGGTGCCTGAGCTTCAGAAGTTTAAATGGATGGAGTTAAGGCTGGGGACAGGGTGGGAGTTGGGGACCACAGCTGTTCTTCCATGGAGAGCATCCCAATTGCTGACATTGTTGTTTAGTCACTAAGTCGTGTCTGATTCTTTTGCAATCCCATTGATTATAGCCCGCCAGGTTTCTCTGTCCATGGAATTTCCCAGCAAGAATACTGGAGAGGGTTGCCATTTCCTTCTCCAAGGGATCTTCTCAACCCAAGAACTGAACCCATGTCTCCTGCATTGGCAGGCAGGTTCTTTACCATTGAGCCACCTGGGGAGCTATGTAGAATCTTAAAAAGCTGAAGGATTTCCCTGGGCGTCCAGTAGTAAAGATGTCACTCTTGCAATGCAGGGGGTGTGAGTTCAAACCCTAGTTGCGAACTAAAATTCCACATGCTGCATGGTCGAAAATAAATAAATAAAAATTGGAAAACACAGAAGCAGAGAGGAGAATGGTGGTTACCAGGGATGGGGAGGTAGGGGAAACAGGGAAATGTCAGTCAAAGGGTATAAACTTCCAGCTATAAGATGAGTAAGTTCTGGAGGTCTGGTTTACAATATGGTGACTACAGTTAATGATACTGTATTGGATGCTGGAAATTTGCTAAAAGAGTAGATTTCAGGAGCTCTCATCACACACACACATAAAAAATGGTAACTCTGGAAGATGATAGATTAGATTAGGTTGACTAGAGTAATCATTTCACTATGTGTGTGTATACCAAATCGTCATGTTGTACATCTTACCTATGAATAATTTTGCTTACAAAACTTTTCAAAGGTGATGGTTTAAATCAATCAAAGTTGCTGGTTTAAGCGGTTAAAATTTTAAACATATGTACATAGAAATGAGCATTTGCTAATTCATTGGATTCAGCAATATTACAGTGCAAAGAGCCTACTTACTCGAAGTATAAAGCTAATAGGAGGATTAAAAAAAAAAAGGAGTAAGGCTGTTGAGGAACGGCCAGGATTATGTAGTCATAATTGGAAAGAGATGTCAAAACAACTATAAATCTGAAAATAAAAATTAAGATGACAGAAGATGATCCAAATGTAACAGCAAATACAAAAGAATATAATTATTATCCCATGGTTGGAAGGAAAGAGTTTCTGGCTAGATTAAACAGCAAAATCTATTACACATGAACCAAAAGTGAATATAAAAGGATGTGTGCAGATTTTTTTAAATTTGTAAAATATTTTCTGGCTGTGCCAAGTGGCATGAAGGATTATGATTCCCCAACCAGGGATCAAACTCACACTCGTTGCATTAGAAGCACAGAGTCTTAACCACTGGACCACTAGGGAAGTCCCCAGATTTTTTTTAAAAGCAAAAATGGCTAGACTGCTAAGTGTATGAGTTTAAATTAATTTACATTAACATTAACTAATTTAATTAACTTAAATTTTTTCTTTTCCTTTTTTTAAACTTTTTATTTTGGACTATAGTTGATTAACAATGTTGTATTAGTTTCTGGTGTAACTTTATTAATTTATTTATTTATTAAATTATATATGGTCATTATAAAGGCACACTGAGAACTGAAAACCAGGGAATGCTGAACATTGCTCAAATAATAAATGCTGATAAAATACATAAAAACAGACTGCCCATGTACAGAGCGTCAGAGAATCTATGTTTTAGTGATATACCGTGAAATCATACTCTCAGAATTCAGTCATCCATTTTAAACTTTAAAACACAAGCCAATGAGAAATATAAAATTTAAACAAATCAGTAATTGGGGAGATCATGTTGATATATGGCAGAAACCAACACAATATTGTAAAGCAATTATCTTCCAATTAAAAATAAATGTTTAAAAAGAAAAAAATAATTGGGGAGAAAATAAGCAATTATAAAAAGGAAAATGAAAAACTATACATATATTGACACATATACTCACAAAACCCTTCCAAAAACTGAAAGAGCTACAATAAATTTCAATAAATGTAAACACAATTTGTATTTCTGTTTACAAGTGAAGGCATAGCAAAGATGAATAACTCGAAGGTCACTGTACTTCCAAGTGGTAGAGCCAGATTCATACTCCAACTCTCGTGTCTCCAACACCATCATCAAGAGTGATAACCCAACAGCTAAGCTCAAACCAGGCTTAAACTGAAAGAGCTACAATAAATTTCAATAAATGTAAACACAATTTGTATTTCTGTTTACAAGTGAAGGCATAGCAAAGATGAATAACTCGAAGGCCACTGTACTTCCAAGTGGTAGAGCCAGATTCATACTCCAACTCTCGTGTCTCCAACACCATCATCAAGAGTGATAACCCAACAGCTAAGCTCAAACCAGGCTTTATTAGTATGTTGTCTCTAGGGAGTTTACTTACTAGTTGAATGATAATGACATCCTATTACAATTACAAAATAGCTTAATTACCCACTGCATTCCCCACAAGTCTGTAAATTCCTCAAAAACAGCAACATTATACCTAACCTTGGGCAAGTAAGTGATTTAACCTCTGTAAGTCTCAGTCTTCCCACCTGTAAATAAATTAATACACAATTCAGAGTTTTCCTAAGAATTATGTCCGCTGACTTATGAAAACCATGAAGCACGCTGCTAAGTCACTTCAGTCGTGTCCAACTCTGTGTGACCCCATAGACGGCAGCCCACCAGGCTCCCCTGTCCCTGGGATTCTCCAGGCAAGAACACTGGAGTGGGTTGCCATTTCCTTCTCCAATCCATGAAAGTGAAAGTGAAGTCGCTCAGTCGTGTCCAACCCTCAGCGATCCCATGGACTGCAGCCTTCCAGGCTCCTCCATCCATGGGGTTTTCCAGGCAAGAGTACTGGAGTGGGTTGCCATACCAAGCAATAGAACATGTTCAGTAAATCTTAACTATCCAGACCCTGGGTGAATTACAGTCTAAGCTAAGTGAAAGTGAAAGTGTGAGTCTCTCAGTCATGTCCCACTCTTTGTGACCCCAAGGACTATAGCCCATCAGGCTCCTCTGTCCATGGAATTCTCCAGGCAAGAATACTGGAATGCATTGTCATTCCCTTCTCCAGGGGATCCTCTGGACCCCGGGATCAAACCCAGGTCTCCTGCATTGCAGGCAGATTCTTTACCATCTGAGCCATCCACCCGGGAAGCCCAAGCCAATGGGTCAGTAAACTGATCCCAAATCCAGCCCACTGCCTGCTTTGTACAGTCCATAAGCTAAGAATACTTTAATATTTTTAGGGATTGAAAAAATATTCAAAGAATAATATTTCGTGATACATGAAAATTACATGAAATTTCACTGTCTGAAAATAAAGTTTTATTGGCACATGGCCCTGCTCTTTTGTTTATGAAATGCCTATGGTTGCTTTCACATGCAGTGGCAGACTTGCCCACCTGTGACGGAGACCATATGGCCTGCAGAGCTGAAAATATTTACTCTCCAGCCCTTTTCAGAAGAAAAGGGCCAGTTCAACCTAATCAATTATTGGACAAAGGTACCAAGTCAAATAATTACAAATCAATGATGCCTTTCCTGTGAGTTTAATGTTACAAATGGATATTCCATTCCTGGAAGCTCATATTATCCCATAAAATATGAAACAGCTTACATAAGAAAAGAAAGACACTGTATGACTTTATAAGCACTTATTACATTAAGTAAAATGCAGTGCAAAAGCCATGTCATATATGCTTATTTGGGGGGGCGGTTGTCTATATGGGTCAGTCTGCCTGATTTGTTTTGATTAAAGTAATTATTGGAGGGGAGGCACCATCTCCCCCTGATTGGTCTCTTTGTGGGAGGAGGCATTCTCCCTCCCTGTTATTCTGGGGACCATCACATTTAAATCAACAGTTATGACTGTGTTTTAAACTGTGATGTTGGAGAAGACTCTTGAGAGTCCCTTGGACTGCAAGGAGATCCAACCAGTCAATCCTGAAGTCTTGAATATTCACTGGAAGGACTGATGCTGAAGCTGAAGCTCTACTACTTTGGCCACCTGATGAGAAGAACTGACTCACTGGAAAAGACCCTGATGCTGGGAAAGATTGAAGGCAGGAGAAGGGAGTGACAGAGGATGATATGGTTGGATGGCATCACAGACTTGACGGACATGAGTTTGAGCAAGCTCTGGGAATTGGTAATGGAAAGGGAAGCCTGGCATGCTGCAGTCCATGGGGTTGCAAAGAATGGGACACGACTGAGTGACTGAACTGAACTATGACTGTGTATCCATCTTGTAATCTGAATGTACACCAATGGCTCTAAATGCGTGTCTATGACAAATACCCAGACAAAGGCAGCGATCAGAAAACCTTCTTCAATGAACCTTTGCTCCTCCATCTCAAAAAGATGCTGGCTTATCTCCCATGGCTCACCATGCCTCGAAGATCAAGTTCACATCCAAGAGCATGGCACAGACAGCCCCCAAAGACTGGTGACTGGTTCTCAGTCCATTCCTCACCACCTCCTTCCTACACGCCAGCCACTGGAGACACTGACAGTGGTATTTGATTCTTGCCCCTGGAAGCCTTTGCTCAGACTGTCTGCCTGACAAGAATGACAGGTACCCTAGTCTAGCCTCATCGCCACCCAGACCAGCTTCCATCACCCCTATCATCCACTCTGCTTGATGAACTCACTTTAGTCCTTAGAACATAGAAAAAGATGAATGGGCTATGGTATCTAACTTCTCCATCACTACACAAGATAAGCATAAAGGAAATTATTCTGACTCTGTATAGCAGAAGATCGGAAGGTGGGGGCAGGTGATGGGAAAGAAGAGGGCTGTAACACAATAATGTATGTACGTGCATATGCTCAGTAGCTTCAGTCAAGTCCAACTCTTTGCAACCCCGTGGACTGTAGCCCACCAGGCTCCTCTGTCCGAGGGATTATCCCAGCAAGAATAGTGGAGTGGGTCACCATTTTCTCCTCCAGAGGCTCTTCCCAACCCAGGGATTAAACCTGCATCTCCTGCATTGGCAGGTGGATTTTTTACCACTTGAACCACCCTGGAAGCTCCAACACAATCATACATGATCTCAAAAATGAAACAAAGATACAATATAACAAACTTTAAAGTTATAAAAGAAAAAGTCATTGACATTGCATTACCATCTAAATATAGATTGCGTCCTAAGATACAAAACAATCAATTGAAGGCAGGCTCAAAGAAAGGCTCTCTTTGATGGGAGGAGAGAAAGGCATCACAAATTAGACTGGTGGATTTCAGAGAGACTGAACTTCACTGAGCAGTCTTAAGGAGAAGAGGGAGATCTTGAATAAAGAGAGAAAAACAAAGGGAGAAAGTGGAAGAATGCAGAGATGGTCAGTATCCTACAGCCAGTGATATAAAGGAGTCTGCCCAGGTAGACGTCTTCATCACAGCTGCCCTAGAAACCACCACCTTGGCTGTCCTGACAACAGAACTGCCCCCTCCCTACACCTCACAGAAGTGTCATCACTGGTGAGAAAACCCTAAAAATAAAATAATACTATTAGAATCAGGGCTATGTATTGCCTAGGAGAGAATTCCTGAGGAGGGATTTAGGGAATGAGTTTCACTTCAAAGAGTAATATCACTAGACCTCTCTGGTGGCAGAGTGGATTAGAATCTGCCTGCCAATGCACGGGACACGGGATCGATCCCTGGTCCGGGAGATCCTACAGGCCTCGAAGCAACTAAACCCACGCGCCACAGCTACTGAGCCGGCGGCGGCAACTCCTGAAGCCTGTGTGCCTACACCCTGTGCTCCCCAACAAGAGAAGCCACTGCAGAGAGCCACAGCTACTGAGCCGGCGGTGGCAACTCCTGAAGCCTGTGTGCCTACACCCTGTGCTCCCCAACAAGAGAAGCCACTGCAGAGAGAAGCCCGGGCACTGCAGCCAGAGAGCAGACCCTGCTTGCCGCAGCTAGAGGAAGCCCACTCAACCACAAAGACCCAGGGCAGCCAACAACAAACACAGAAGTCCCACATAATTGAACCAAAGGAGAAATGTTCAATCTCGAAGAAATACAAACTGAAATTATGTGATCACCTTGCATGCATAAATACACATACACACACACACATATCTGTGTGTGTGTGTGTTAGCAACTTGGTCATGTCTGACTGTTTGTGACCCACGGACTGTAACCTGCCAAGCTCCTGTGTCCATGGCATTTCCCAGGCAAAAATACTGAAGTGGGTTGCCGTTTCCTACTCCAGGGGATCTTCCTAACCCAGGAATCGAACCCAAATCTCCTGCATCGGTAGGCAGATTCTTTCCCACTATGCCACCTGGGAAGCCCTAATTTCATGCATACAGGAATGACTATTGCTACATATATATACGTTTTATGAAATATATTGATATAAATCGGGCTATATATGTATGAATATACATTTTTGAAATGTTTATAGCAATATACAAATGTATATTTTATGATATAAAATATATATTGCTATATAGATAGCTATATGCATGAATATATATTTTATGAAATATGTATAGCAATATATGTTTATGAATACATATTTTCTTAAAAAGCAAAGCTGTGGTAAAATTCATCAAGCATTTGTTCACATTACACAATTTGTACATATTCTCAAACTGGGAGAGCAATGTGGCAATTTCTATAAACACTTGTATGTCTATATCATTTGGCCTAGTGACTTCATTTTGGTGACACAGTCTAAAAAATCCTTCTCAACACGAAAAAGCCATATGGATTACAAAGTTTATTACTGCAGTATCTATAACAGCAAAATGTTAGAAACAGCTGAATTATTTAGCTAAAGAACTAGTTAAGTAAATTGCCAAACAATGACTCAATGTAATAGTTTACTACTCATGTAAAACAACCATTATTAAAGCGTAATAATACAGAGAAATCTTTGTAATATAAAGTTAATTGGATAAATTTAAAAGAGAAACTAAATTAAGCTAAAATTAAAAACTGTGTAAAATTTAATGTACGTTTAAACAGGACTGTGTGCATTTAGGGCTTTTCAGATGGTGATAGTGGTAAAGAGCCTGCCGGTCGAGTCAGGAGGCATAAGAGAAACAGGTGCGCTCCCCAGGTTGGCAAGATCCCCGGGAGGAGGGCATGGCAAAGAGAATCTCACGGACAGAGGAGCCTGGCGGCCACAGTCCATGGGGTCACAAAGAGTCACGACTGGGAGACGTAGGTCACACACAGGCGCACTTCAAGAAAACGTGACTTCAAGGTGACTGTGAGTGAGTTTTCCACTTTATTTTCTTTACTATTGTTGTAATATCATCAGGGTGATGATTTTATTTTATTGGTGAGATATAATTGACATAACCATTATATTCATTGGGTATACAACATAATGATTCTATATATATAAATACATGTATACATATGTGTGTGTATATATAGACTACCACAATCAGTTATGTATGATGCATTTTAAAAAATATAACTAAAGCTTCTCTATTATGTTTCACTGGAACTAGAGAAGGGAAAGCTGCCCTTTATAATCCTTTGGCTTGAGGTCTGTTTCGCTGCACCGGAGACCTTCGCCTCGCCCTGCCGGCTCCTCACCCTCTGGGAGGAACATGGGGCCCTGCTCGCCACGACCAGAGAAAAGCCTGCACAGCAACGAAAACCCAGCACAGCCAAATAAGCCGAGGAGCCCACGTGGGGAGCCGCAGACACGGCCAAGAAAAGAAGGCCCCTGTGGCTCCAGCCTCCAGAAACTCACCTGAGAGGGTGGCTCCTGAGAGAGAGAAGGGCCAGAGGGTCCCTCCTGAGACAGGGGACAGTCTGCCTGGAAACACGTCTCTTCTCTGCCCTCGATCCCGGCGGGAGCGACTCACTCATTAATCAACCGGGCGGATAGGCCTGATGAGGTGACACTCAGGTCCAGCCCACGCAGCAGCTCTATACTGTGGGCCTGCCTCCTAAGGGGTGGGTCCCCCCTCTGCCGGAGCCGCCGAGCTGCTCAAGTTCAGAGGGCTCTTCCAGCAGTGAGGACACAGGAGCAAGCGGAGGCCTTTGGATGCTTCCTGGGCCCACCAGGTGATTCTGATACACACCTTGGGCTGAAGACTGCTGGCTTAATTACTAGATATTTCCATCAGGTGGAGGCAGACTCTACTAGTCTGAAAGTTATGGCGG
>SJYX01024164.1:8125-32727 GCA_006410675.1 Oreotragus oreotragus
TCTGGTAGTGCCCTGCTCTGGTACTGCCCTGCTCTTGAGTACTGCCATGCATTGGTACTACCCTATTCTGGGGTACTGCCCTGCTCTGGTACTGCCCAGCTCTGGTACTTCCCTGCTCTGGGGTACTGCCCTGCTCTGGGTTACTGCCCTGTTCTGGTAGTGCCCTGCTCTGGTACTGCCCTGCTCTTGAGTACTGCCATGCATTGGTACTACCCTATTCTGGGGTACTGCCCTGCTCTGGTACTGCCCTACTCTGGGGTACTGCCCTGTTTTGGTACTGCCCTTCTCTGGGATACTGTCCTGCTCTGGGTTACTGCCCTGTTCTGGGGTACAACCCTGCTCTGGTATGGCCCATCTCTGGGGTACTCCCCTGCTCTAAGGTACTGTGCTGTCCTAGGGTAATGCCCTGTTCTCGTATTTCCCTGCTGTGGGGTACTGCCCTGTTCTGGGGTACTGTCCTGTTCTGGTACTGCCCTGCTCTATGATACTACGCTGATCTGGTACTGCCCTTCTCTGGGGTACTTCCCTGCTCTGGGGTACTGCTCTGCTCTGGGGTACTGCTCTTTTCTGGGGTACTGTCCTGTTCTGGTACTGCCCTGCTCTGGGGTACTGCCCTGCTCTGGTACTGCCCTGCTCTGGTACTGCCCTGCTCTGCAATAATGCTCTGCTCTTGGGTACTGCTCTGCTCTGGTACTGCCCTGCTCTGCGATTCTGCCCTGCTCTGGGATACTGCCCTGCTCTCGTACTGCCCTGCTCTGGGGTACTACCCTGCTCTGTGGTACTGCCCTGCTCTGGTACTTCCCTGCTCTGGCGTACTGCTCTGCTCTGGTACTGCCCTGCTCTGGGGTACTGCCTTATTCTTGTACTGCCCTGCTCTGGTACTTCCCTGCTCTGGGTACTGCCCTGCTCTGGGTTACTGCCCTGTTTTGATAACGCCTCTGGGGTACTGACCTACTCTGGTACTGCCCTGCTCTGCGGTACTGCCCTGCTCGGGGGTACTGCCTGCTCTGGTACTGCCCTGCTCTGAGGTATTTCCAGGCTCTTGGGTACTGCCCAGCTCTGTTACTGCCCTGCTCTGGGATAGTGCCCTGTTCTGCTACTACCCTGCTCTGGGTTACTGCACTGCTCTCGGTTCTGCCCTGTTCTGGGGTACTGCCCTGCTCTGGTACTGCCCTGCTCGGGGGTACTGCACTCTTCTGGTATTACCCTGGTCTGGGGTACTGCCTTGTTCTGGTACTGCCCTGCTCTGGGGTACTGCCCTGCTCTGGGGTATTGTCTTGTTCTGGTATTGCCCTGCTCTGCGGTGCTGCCCTGCTCTGGGGTACTTTCTTGCTCTGGGGTACTGCCCTGCTCTGATATACTGAGCTGCTCTGTTACTGCCATGCTCTGGGATACTGTCCTGCTCTGGGGTACTGCCCTGCTCTTGTACTGCCCTGCTCTGTGGTACTACGCTGCTCTGGGGTACAGCCCCTCTCTGGGGTGCTGCCCTACTCTGGTACTTCCATGCTCTGTGGTACTGCCCTGCTCTGGGGCACTGCCCTGCTCTGGGGTACTGCTCTGCTCTTGTACTGCCCTGCTCTGTGGTACTGCCCTGCTCTGGGATACAGCCTCTCTCTGGGGTGCTGCCCTACTCTGTTACTTCCATGCTCTGCAGTACTGCCCTGCTCTGGGGCACTGCCCTGCTCTGGGGTACTGCTCTTCTCTGGTACTGCCCTGCTCTGGCGTACTGCTCTCCTCTGGTACTGCCCTGCTCTGGGGCACTGCCCTGTTCTGGGGTACTGCTCTTCTCTGGTACTGCCCTGCTCTGGGGTACTGCCCTGCTCTGCAGTACTGCCCTGTTCTGGTACTATCCTTCTATGGGGTACTGCCCTGCTCTGGGGTACTGCCCTGCTCTGGTACTTCCCTGCTCTGGGTACTGCCCTGCTCTGGGTTACTGCCCTGTTTTGATACTGCCCTGCTCTGGGGTACTGCCCTGCCCCGGTACTGCCCTGCTCTGTGGTACTGCCCTGCTCTGGGGTACTGCCCTGTTCTTGTACTGCCCTGCTCTGGGGCACTGCCCTGCTCTGTGATACTTCCCTGTTCTGGTACTACCCTTCTCTGGGGGTACTGCCCTGCTCTGGGGTACTGCCCTGCTCTGGGGTACGGCCCTGCTCTGGGGTACTGCCTTGTTCTGGTACTTCCCTGCTTTGGGGTACTGCCCTGCTCTGTGGTACTTCCCTGCTCTGGGGTACTGCCCAGGTCTTGGGTACTGTCCTGCTCTGGTACTGCCCTGCTCTGGCGTAATACCCTGCTCTGGGGTACTGCCCTGCTCTGGGGTACTGCCCTACTCTGGTACTTCCCTGCTTTGGGGTACTTCCCTGCTTTGGGGTACTGCCTGCTCTGGGGTACTGCCCTACTCTGGTACTTCCCTGCTCCAGGGTACTGCCTTGCTCTGGTACTGCCCTGCTCCGGGGTACAGCCCTGCTCTAGTACTGCCCTGCTCTGGTACTGCCCTGCTCTGGGGTACTCTCCTGCTCTGGAGTACTGCCCTGCTCTGGGGTACTGCCCTGCTCTGGTACTTCCCTGCTCTGGGGTACAGTACTGCCCTGCTCTGGTACTGCCCTGCTCTGGGGTACTCTCCTGCTCTGGAGTACTGCCCTGCTCTGGGGTACTGCCCTGCTCTGGTACTGCCCTGCTCTGGGGTACTGCCCTGTCATGGTACTGCCCTGCTCTGGGGTACTGCCCTGCTCTGGTACTTCCCTGCTCTGGGGTACAGCCCTGTTCTGGTACTCTCCTGCTCTGGGCTACTGCCCTGTTCCTTATCACAATATTATAAATCAGGAATTCACAAATAAATTGATAATAGATACAAAACTGCCTTTCCGCTACAGAGCAAATCAGTTGTCTGTATGCTGGGGAAAAAATGTACCTGTCTATAAACAAGTATCGTGAGTGTTTCTCTGGGTTGTTTACAGTTTACAGATCTGTAGACTAGTGCAATGACAAGAGAATGCAGACATCATTAATAGATGTGGGTAGGTGACCCTTTTTAAACATCTGTTACAATTTATCATTAAACACTGAAATATTCCTGAATACTATCATTATATTGCCTGGATTAAATCAGTAATTGTCCAAGCATGAAAATGTCTCTAGTTAGATTCCATAGCTTGGCTTATAATCTAAAAAATAAAATAAAAAATAGATGTACTAACTACAGTTAATATGTTACCAACTTTAGAACAGTGAATCAATGAGATGCTAACTGTAGAAGAAAACTCATTTAACATATAATTTGATGAGACAGGCACTGTCATTTTCATACTAATGATGATGAAACTTAAACTTAGTGATTGATTACTTGGCCTGCCTAAAGAATTGCAACTGCTGAGCAATAGAGTTAGGATTCAGTTGCTAATTCTGTTACTGATTCGGTAACTAATTCTGAATATTTTCTCTTTCTATTTTACCAACAACTCTTAGAAGTTCCTTTGTTCCTCAGAGGCAAAGTTGCTTATCAATGTATGAGAGATAAAGTACTTTGACTCTAACTAGGCAAGGTTTTGACTGAAATAGAAACACTTTAATTTGTTGTGCAAGGAAAAAAAAATACTGCAAAGTGGAACAGAAGTGAATTACTCAGTTTGCTATATGGAATGTGATTAACCATGATCATTCACATTGGTAAAAGATGAAAGAGTAAATGAAAGTAAGAGGTTCAGAGGTTAGAGTTCACCCACTGGTTTGATGCTGTGTCATTTAATGAGGAAAATGACAGCTTTAAGGAATAGAAGCAGTAAGTTATCAGTTCAACTGTAAATACGTACATTTTCTGTGCTTACTGTTCATATGCCTACGGGTTACCAAGATGCCCAAGTGGATTTAGAACTAATGTTCTAATTACTTTATCCATTTTCATATTTTTTTTCTGACTCTTCAGGTTATTATAAACATCAGTATCCTGTCAAAATTCCAACCTCCAGGAACCCTGCAGAGAATGGAGGTGGAGAGCAGCACTGTGAAGACACAGTTCTTTCTCTTGGGATTCAATGACCACCCAGAACTGCAGAGTGTTCTTTTTGCTTTTTTCTGTCATCTATTCTGTTACCCTGATGGGAAACCTTGGGATAATTTTATTATTCACAGCCAGTCCCCCTTTGCACACCCCCATGTACTTTTTTCTCTGCATCTTGTCTTTCGTAGATGCCTGCTGCTCTTCAGTCATTGCCCCCAAGTTACTTGTGGACTTAGTTTCTGATTAAAAAAAAAAGACCATTTCTTACAATGACTGTGCTGCACAGTTATATTTCTTCTGCTGTTTGGTGGACACAGAGTCATTTCTCTTGACTGTTATGGCTTATGGCTGGCACATAGCCATCTGTAACCCCCTGCTTTACACCGTTATTATGTCCAAGAGGATTTGCTGCTAGCTTGCAATTGGAGCATTTCTGGAGGCACCATGAGCTCAGTCATCCACACCACAAATATATTTCACCTGTCTTTCTGCTCCAGTGAAATTAACCATTTCTTTTGTGACATCTCCCCACTCTTCTCTCTGTCCTTCACTGACACTTACATCCATGACATTGTACAGGTGGTCTTCACTAGTTTAGTGGAAGCCCTCTGCCTTCTAACAGTTCTCCTCTCATATCTTCATCATTCTTAAAACAGCTTCTGCCGAGGGAAGAAGAAAAGGATTATCCACTTGTGCGTCCCATCTGACCATGGTCTTTACCATGGTACCCTGATCTTCATTTATTTGCACCCTGGCACTGGCCATTCAATGGCTATTGATAAAGTGATCTCTGTGTTCTATACATTGATTATACCTATGTTAAATCCCTTAATTTACAGCCTTAGGAACAAAGATGTAAAAAAAATTGCCTTCAGGAAAATGATTAGCAGGAAATTTCTTTCTTAAGAAACGATGAAACTGAGGCTGACAGCTTTTCTACCCTGTTTCTTGACCTTTGTTCTTTAAATCTCTAAAGATTCTTAGAGCTGAAGCTCTAGTACTTTGACATAAGTTCCTGTAACCCACCAGTACAACCTTCTGAATGTTTCCCATTATTTTCAATTGTGCCTAAATTGAGTGTAAGGAACAGGCCCTAATGATCTTAATCTTCTCTCCAAACTAAGGAAGAGTAACAATAGGGTCTCTTTGCTGTTTTTCACAAAAGGTCTTTTTACATCTCTTTTCTCTGTTCCTGAGAGGCCCTAGTGAAGCATCATGAGAAGAGCAACTGCTCTATCCATGTCGATTAAACTTACTTCCCTAAAGGCTCCTTTTTTTTTTTAAACAATAGGCTTAATAGACTTGCTCAGTCAGGAGAGAGTGTTACTGGATCAAATTAGTTTTGTTTGTACCCTTTTTATGTACTTGCATCACCTTGTAAATATTCCATCATAACACATAGATGTAACTAGTAAATAAATAAATAAAAATAAATAAGAAACCTCCCTCCATATTTAAATATTCCATAAAAGCATGACACTTACTATTCTGTTCACCATTTTTTCTACAATGCTATTTACAGTGTTTGACCTGAGAATTCAATTTGAAAATACTTATTGAACAACAAATGAATGATTGTAGCCAGAACAATTAATTTAAAATTGAACCTTTGTAAATTGATCCAAAAAAGTATTTTTTCTTTGATTTTATCCTACCATGTTCACTTTAGGTGAAATCTATTTGCATATGTTTTCTTTTGCCCTATACAGAAATGAGAGTCAGAGATAGGAATTATTTGTTGTAAAACTCTTCATTCTGCCTTAATTCCTCTTCATTCTGCCTTATTTCCTCTGGGTTCATAGCATTACACTAGTTAATAATGAAGGTAAGTAAACAAATAAACTGAAAGGTCCCATAATATAGTTTAAATCATAAACCATATATGTTGAATCATATATTAACATAAATATTGTTCCCTTTGTAAGGGAGGAACAAAGTATTAGTTATATTAGCATGCTATATACAGTGATCATGTTATCTATGAAAGTATAAAATAAATTGGAATAATATTCTAAACAAAATTTTAACAGTGGTTATCACAATTGTGTAGTGCTAAATTATTGTATGCTAGTTAATCCCTGAAATATTTTCCAAAAGCTTAATTAATTGCATATTCTGTTCTGCCTGTATTCAATTAGCAATTAATTCAGTTATGAAAACAACACAGTTTAAAGTTCTCAGAAGCATCCATTTTATCTTAGATTGTGGCTATGAAAGGAACATGGAGGCACTCTTTATAATTTTAGGAAGAAAGAGCAATTGCTTGCACAGATTTTTATTTAGGTTAAGTCCTATTTGCTGATGTTCAATATCCCTTTGGTGCTGATGATTTTATATTCAAGATATCATTTGAAGGAAACAACATATTAAAAATCTTGGAACTTTCAGCAGATTATTTGAATTAGACTGGAACCAATTATACAGAGTGAAGTAAGCCAGAAAGAAAAACACCAATACAGTATACTAACACATATATATGGAATTTAGAAAGATGGTAATGAGGACCCTGTATGCAAGACAGCAAAAGAGATACAGATGTGTAGAGGGGACTTATGGACTCTGAGGGAGAAGGAGAGGGAGAGGGAGAGGGTGGGATGATTTGGGAGAATAGCATTGACATTTGTATACTATCATGTAAGAAATGAATTGCCAGTCTATGTTCAATGCAGGATGCAGGACGCTTGGGGCTGGTGTATGGGGATGATCTGGAGGGATGATGTGGGGTGGGAGGTGGGAGGGGGGTTCATGTTTGGGAGTTCGTGTAAAAAAATAAATATAAAAAAAGAATTCTAATATAATTGGAATTTTAGACAAATGTATTTTATTGTTTCTTCAATATTTTCTCTCATGATTTCAAATTATTTATAGTTCATAGAATATAGCACATATCAGGAACTCTCAATCACTGCCTAAAGCTGTTCACAATCCAATGAAATTTATTAAGAACATGTGAAAATATTTATATCTGCAAACATTAGGCTTCTCAGGTGGTATTGAGGCAGAAATTTCTACACAATGTAAGACTTGGAAACCTCAATTCCTGTTTTTTTTTTTTAATTTCAATTTTTTTCTTCTCAAGTAAGCATTTCACTCCTTTTTCCAATTTCCAGGCATTCAGAGGAATGCCTCTTTGGTCTGGTAAGTCATAAAACATTCAGACCCAGGACAATATAATCATGAACTGCTGTTTAGTCTATCAAGGAGAAAAGCTTCAGGTAGACAATTAGCTCCAAAACATATATATATCTATCCCCTAAATAATGGCCTGGGGCCTTAAAAAAGTGTCAAGGAACAGTGTCACAATGTTTGGAAAATCGGAGAAACTTGGGGATCCAAGACAGCCATAAAAATGACAAACTGGATGTTGTGAAGTTTAAACTAATTGGTCAAAAATGATGCATATTAAAGTTAGAAGTCAACCAAAAATGTACAGATCAATACTAATAAATATATAAACTGTTGTAATCCTCACCTTTTTGGGGCTCTTCTCCCCATGTCAGTGTCTATGCTAAGGGCTTTGTATCTCTATCTTTTAAAATAAACTGTGCCTGTGTGAGCGTTTGCTAGTTTGTGGAGTTCATTCCTTGGCTCCACGAACAGAACCTGGTTTCCTGTTTCAGCACCAGCGATAAGAAATCATCCTGCCAGTGCAGGAGATGTAAGAGGTGTTAGTTCAATCCCTGGGCTAGGAAGGTTCCCTGGAATGTGGAATGGCACCCCACCCCAGTATTCTTGCCTGGAAAATTTCATGGACAGAAAGGCCTATGGCTCATGAGGTTGCAAAGAGTTGGACGTGTCTGATCATTATTGTAATGAAGCCCAGTCATATCATGTAAAATTAGCTTCACTGACCATTTTTCAAATAAATCTGTAATGAAAAATCCCTTTTCTATCTTTATCTTTTCAAAGTTTTGATTTAATAGTGTTTACAGAGGATCAGGAAACCTGGGTTGCTTTTGTTTGTTTGTTTGTTTTGTTTTTGATCTATGCTCATTTTGAGAAAATGATGAAGATGGAAGAGAGTTTAATGTAATAACAAGATTTGAAGTGAGTATACCTGAGTTCAAATCTTTATACTACATTTTACTTGTTAGAACTGTGATCTTAGCCAACTAACTCCTCATCAGGGACTAAATTCTGGTACTGAAAGAAAAGATGGTGTAGTTTATCACATAAGATCACAAGATGGAGTCTAGAGGATTCATCTTTCACTTTATAGCCAGCTCACTGGACTCAGATGATCCCCTGGAGAAGTGAATGCCAACCCACACCAATATTCTTGCCTGCAGAATCCCATGGATGGACAGAGGAGCCTGGCGGCTACAGTCCATGGGGTTGCAAAGAGTCAGATACGACTGAAATGACTTAGCATACATGCATGCCAGTCTTAGAGATTCTAGTTGCACATCTCAGCTGCAGCTCATATCTGGAGTTCTCTGCCCAGGACCCTAAGGATTAGCTTCTCCTGACCCTGCCTTCCCTCCTGCTAGAGCTTAGCAGAGATTTCTTCACAGTGACCCATGCTGGCCACACCATTTTCAATATTGGCCAGATGCCAGGAAAGTACCTTAATGGTCTACTTTCCATATGTCACAAGTCCCACCTCACTACTGATTTCTGTGGATAAAACCCTTCTTGTAAAGTTAGTTTCTTTACTCTAATGAGTGGAATTGGATTTATAACCCAGTACACATATTTATTGTCAGAAGACTTTGCTCTCTAATTCATCCTCTCACACACTGTTCAACTACCTTGGGGTTTATCATTGACTTTAGACTCTCCACCCACACTCTCTTTACTGTCCATGCCACAGTAATCAGTCAGAGTATCATCTCANTCTAATTCATCCTCTCACACACTGTTCAACTACCTTGGGGTTTATCATTGACTTTAGACTCTCCACCCACATTCTCTTTACTGTCCATGCCACAGTAATCAGTCAGAGTATCATCTCACCATCCAACTGCTTCAGTTCCCATTTCTGGCCCTAAGAAGAATGCCCTTTTTTAGAATTGTTAACTGCTTACAAATCTAGGGATTTCAGACTGTATACATTTTTGAGAAAATATTTTACAAGCCTGACTTTGATAAAGTTGATATTTGCAGGCTGCATTATTTTTTTTAATCCACCATATTTCACAATATCTTTTTTTAATTTTTTTAATATAAATTTATTTACTTTCATTAGAGGCTAATTACTTTACAATATTGTAGTGGTTTTGTCATACATTCACATGAATCTGACATGGGTGTACATGTGTTTCTCATCCTGAACCCCCCTCCCACCTCCCTCCCCATTCCATCCTTCTGGTTCATCCCAATGCACCAGTCCCAAGCACCCTGTATCACACCTGGACTGGCAATTCATTTCACATATGATAATATACATGTTTATTCTCCCAAATCATCCCACCCTCACCCCCTCTCACAGAGCCCAAATGACTTTTCTATATATCTGTGTCTCTTTCGGTGTCTCGCATATAGGGTCAGTGTTACCATCTTTCTAAATTCCATATATATGCGTTAGTATGCTGCATTGATGTTTTTCTTTCTGGATTACTTCACTCTGTATAATAGGCTCCGGTTTCATCCATCTCATTAGAACTGATTCAAATGTATTCTTTTTAATGGCTGAGTAATATTCCATTGTGTATATGTACCACAGCTTTCTTATCCATTCATGTGCTGATGGACATCTAGGTTGCTTCCCTGTCCTGGCTATTATAAACAGTGCTGAGATGGACATTGGGGTACACATATCTCTTTCAATTCTGGTTTTCTTGGTGTGTATGTCCAGCAGTGGGATTGCTTGGTCATATAGAAGTTATCTTTAAATAGGCATGTGTGTAATATGGTACCCTTCTGAAGAATGAGCCAAAAACTGCAAGAGAAAGAAACAGTTGCTGCCTATTATGAGTATATAATCTGAATTAAAACCAGTCAATATAAAAAGAAATGTTTTTTGACTGTGTCTCATGGCTTTTAGAATCTTAGTTTCACAACCAAGAATTGAACCTGCACCCCCTGCACTGAAAAAGCAGAGTTTTAACCACTGGACAGCCAGAAAAGTCTCACTAGTAAAATTATTTTTATTTCATAAAATTTTACTCATTATATGCACTGGGGAAGATTATGTGATAAAGAGGCAAGGGTTCCAATTTTAAAAATGAATAAATTCAATAATAGACCACATTAACTGCCTTCTGAGAAATCTGTATGCAGGTTAAGAAGCAACAGTTAGAACCAGACATGGAACAATAGACTGGTTCCAAATAGGGAAAGGAGTGCATCAGGGTTGTATATTGACACCCTGTTTATTTAACTTATATGCAGAGTACATGAGAAATGCTGAGCTGGATGAAGCACACGCTGGGATCATGAATGCCGGGAGGAGCATCAATAACCTCAGATATGCAGGTGATACCACCCTTATGGCAGAAAGTGAAGAAGAACTAAAGAGCCCCTTGATTAAAGTGAAAGAGGAGAGTGAAAAAGTTGGCTTAAAGCTCAATATTCAGAAAACTAAGATCATGGCATCCAGTCCCATCACTTCATGGCAAATAGATGGGGAAACAGTGGAAACAGTAGCTGACTTTATTTTGGGGGGCTCCAAAATCACTGCAGATGATGACTGCAACCATGAAATTAAAAGATACTTGTTCCTTGGAAGAAAAGTTATGACCAACCTAGACAGCATATTAAATAGAAGAGAAGTTACTTTGCCAACAAGCTATGGTTTTTCCAGTAGTCAGGTATGGATGTGAGAGTTGGGCAGTAAAGAAAACTGAGCTCCGAAGATTTGATGCTTTTGAACTGTAGTGTTGGAGAAGACTCTTGAGAGTCCCTTGGAGACCCAACTATTCAATCCTAAAGAAAATCAGTCCTGAATATTCTTTGAAAGGACTGATGCTGAAGCTGAAACTTCAATACTTTGGACACCTGACGTGAAGAACTGACTCATTGGAAAGACCCTGATGCTGGGAAAGATTAAAGGCAGGAGGAGATGGAGATGATAGAGGATGAGATGGTTGGATGGCATCACCTACACTATGGTCATGAGTGTGAGCAAGCTCCAGGAGTTGGTGATGGACAGGGAGGCCTGGCGTGCTGCAGTCCATGGGGTCACAAAAAGTTGGACAGGACTGAGCGACTGAACTGAAGTGAAATTCAACACAGAGCTATAACTACAGACAAAAATGACATTATTATAAAATGTAGTGAGGTTTAGAATATGAGTTACCATCATGATTGAAGGGGATGGCAGAGGGAAAAAAAGTCATGTAGGACTTAATATTTTAGGGAGGCTTTCTCTTTCTTTATTTTTTTTGAGAAAGCCTTTTTACCATGAGTACAATTTTGATAGTTAAGCTTCAATCTGCATATGGTTGCTGTTGTTTAGTCACTAAGTCTTCTCTGACTCTTCTGTGACCTCATAGGCTGTAGCCATGCTCCTCTGTCCATGCAATTTCACAGGTAAGAATACTGAAAGAGGTTGCCATTTCCTTCTCCAAGGGATCTTCCTGACCCAGAGATCAAACCTGTGTCTCCTGCATTTGGCAAGCTGGTTCTTTATCATTGAGCCTCAGAGAAGCCTCTACCATCTACACATACTGCCATGGAAATCAAATTAATTAACAAAGAATCTCAGTGAATTTCATTTATAAATTTTCACAAAAGAGTGCTGCAATATATAATCAAAAGCTTAACCAATAAAGAGTATAACTGTAATAGCAAAATGAGAGACAAAGTGTAAGAATATGAAATATAGAATATTATATGAAGGGTAAATCTACTCCTGAGAAAAAATATAAAAGTTTAATTTTATTTATTTATCCTATTTCCTATTGGAAATATTTCATATAGCCTATTTCCTATTGGTAGATATTTATATTATTTTAAATAGCTTGCCCCTGATCCTATTGCAGGGAAAGCATCAGGGAAAGATTGTAGGTCATAGGAGAAGGGGACGTCAGAGGATGATATGGTTGGATGGCATCACCAGCTCAATGACCATGCGTTTGAGTAAGCTCTGGGAGTTGGTAATGGACAGGGAAGCCTGGCGTGCTGTGGTCCATGAGGTTGCAAAGAGTAGTACACAGCTGAACAAATGATTATATACAACTGAACTGAACTGATTATAAACTCTGATGCAATGAATACTTTGAAAGTGGTAAACTTTTGCAGGTTCAATTGTTAGAAGTAGAATTACTGGTTTAAATAACACTTGCATATTTAATTTTCAAGTTCCAGGTGAATTATATATTTTATTCAAATATTAGCAAACTATCTTCCATAAAGGAGAACTAATTTAAATTTCTACCAATAATGAATGAGTGTGAAAAAAAATCAACCTTAAAATGATAAAGAATTAGACATATGTAGCACGGCCTGGCTCTAACATTAGCCTCTGGCCCAATTTTGTGGTTGAGGCTTCATTGCCTATAGAATTAGGGAACACCCATATTAAACTGACTTTTCCATTAGTTAAAACTAAAGGTAAAGAAACAGGGTAGAAAAGTTGTCAATTTCAGTTTCATCCTTTCTTAAGAAAGAAATTTCCTACTAACCATTTTCCTAAAAGCATTTTTCACATCTTTGTTCCTTAGACTGTAAATCAGGGGGTTCAGCATAGGTATAATCAATGTATAGAACATAGAGGTCATTTTATCAATATCCAGTGAATGGCTAGCACTGGGATGCAAATAAATGAAGATCAGGGTACCATGGTAGATAGAGACCATGGTCAGATGGGACACACAGGTAGAGAATCCTTTTCTTCTTCCATCAGCAGATCTTGTTTTGGGAATTGCTACTATGATGAGGATATAGGAGAAGAGAACTGTCAGAAGGCAGGGGGCTTCCACTAAACTAGCGAAGACCAGCAGTACAATGTCATGGATGTAAGTGTCAGTGCAGGACAGAGAGAAGAGTGGGGAGATGTCACAGAAGAAATGGTTAATTTCATTGGAGCAGAAAGACAGGTGAAAGGTATTAGTGGTATGAATGATTGAACTCATGGTGCCCCCTAAAAATGCTCCAATTGCAAACTGGCAGCAAATCCTCTTGGACATAATAACGGTGTAGAGCAGGGAGTTGCAGGTGGCTATATATACATAAGCTATGACAGTCAAGAGAAAAGTTTCTGTGTCCACCAAACAGCAGAAGAAATATAACTGTGCAGCACAGCCATTGTAAGAAATGGTCTTTTTATCAGAAACTAAGTCCACAAGTAATTTGGGGGCAATGACTGAAGAGCAGCAGGCATCTACGAAAGACAAAGATGCAGAGAAAAAAGTACATAGGGGTGTGCAATTGAGAACTCGCTGTGATTAATAAAATCATCCCAAGGTTCCCCATCAGGGTTACAAAGTAGACGGACAGAAACACAGCAAAAAGGGCACTCTGCAGTTCTGGGTGGTCACTGAATCCCTAGAGAAAGAACTGTATCTTCACAGTGCTGTTCCCCACCTCCATTCTCTTCAGGATTCCTGGAGGTTGGAATTTCAGCAGGGTACCGATGGGGATGTTGATAATAACCTGAAGAGTAGCT
Source organism: Oreotragus oreotragus (assembly GCA_006410675.1). Classification (NCBI taxonomy): domain Eukaryota; kingdom Metazoa; phylum Chordata; class Mammalia; order Artiodactyla; family Bovidae; genus Oreotragus; species Oreotragus oreotragus. The sequence goes on from SJYX01024164.1 coordinate 21,670, forward strand.
ACAAAGGAAAACAATTAAAGTAGTTAGAATAGTAATTCTAAATCCACTTGGGCACCCTCATAACGCTTAGGCATAAGTAAAGTGCTGGGAGCCAGCGTGAGAAACTCTGTCCGTGGCAAAGGCAATGAGGAAGGAGGCTCGGCATTACACAAAGGCAGGATCGAGCCTCAGGAGACCCCTGTTCCCAAGCATCTACCCCCAAAACCAGAGTCTGCCTACTTTCCTGTTTTATGCTCTCACCTACACCTCTGACTTTACGGAGGGCTGACTCCCATCACCTCTTTCAGAGAAGGAGTTAACTTACAGCTCTAAGTTAATAAAAATTCCTGGGCGTGACAAGAGTGTTTCAACTTACAAACTCCTCTGAAGGTTCTCTAGTCTGCCTGAGCAGGTTCGTCCAGCCACATGTGATTGTTTACAGCCTCCTAACCATGAGAGGCATGAAATGCTGTAAACTTTCTAAATACAGATTCTTTTGAGAAGTTAGAAAATTATTAGTATACTATAGTGGGTTGATTAGAAATTATTTTGGTGAAGGGTTTTTCATGTGTTGAGCCAATATTTGCTGCTTAATCTCCATATCCCCTGCCCTTATAATGAATATAACTAGCATATGGGAGAAATAAGTATTAACCTTTGTTATTAATCATGTTAAACTTTAGGCTAAGTAAATTCCTTTTCTTGATTATAACCCCCTACACCTTCACCCTATAGGAATGCAACTTTATCTGGTACCTTCAGAGGGCGGCACCTAGTTTAAGAAAAAAATCACTCCTGGAAGAAAATAAGTTTTCTGGTTGACTGACTGTTATCAGAAAGGGCCATAAAATGTCAGCAGGCCTCATGGCCAGAAGATGATATAAAACCTCTCAGACTTTTGTATACATTTATATGAAGCACCTGATTTTGATAAAGATCAGGTCTGCTGACCCTGCATGACTCTGTATTCATCCTTATGTAAAACAAAAGGTATATAAGCAAACCTGAAAATAAAGAAAATGGATCAGTTTCTGGAAAGACTGATTCCCCCATGACATTCTTTCTTTCCCCTTCTGGATGAATTCCCATCTGGAGTATGGATGCTCACCACGTCTACTTACTCGCCCTGGCTTCTAAGACCCACAAGAGAGGAAGCCCAGGGCGGGGCACCCTCCGCTATTCAAGTGGGTGCCAGTGGCCTACGTAGATGGTGTAAATTCCTTGTCTTGGAGTTTTATTGGTATTCCACATAAACCAAGTTATTCAACCTCTTTTCCTCCACTAATATTTCCTGCTACACTATCCTTTTCTAATCTCTCTTTATATTTCTAATTAAATAGCTTTTTCCTAGGATGCCAACTCTGTCTCCCCTTCANGCCATGCTCCTCTGTCCATGCAATTTCACAGGTAAGAATACTGAAAGAGGTTGCCATTTCCTTCTCCAAGGGATCTTCCTGACCCAGAGATCAAACCTGTGTCTCCTGCATTTGGCAAGCTGGTTCTTTATCATTGAGCCTCAGAGAAGCCTCTACCATCTACACATACTGCCATGGAAATCAAATTAATTAACAAAGAATCTCAGTGAATTTCATTTATAAATTTTCACAAAAGAGTGCTGCAATATATAATCAAAAGCTTAACCAATAAAGAGTATAACTGTAATAGCAAAATGAGAGACAAAGTGTAAGAATATGAAATATAGAATATTATATGAAGGGTAAATCTACTCCTGAGAAAAAATATAAAAGTTTAATTTTATTTATTTATCCTATTTCCTATTGGAAATATTTCATATAGCCTATTTCCTATTGGTAGATATTTATATTATTTTAAATAGCTTGCCCCTGATCCTATTGCAGGGAAAGCATCAGGGAAAGATTGTAGGTCATAGGAGAAGGGGACGTCAGAGGATGATATGGTTGGATGGCATCACCAGCTCAATGACCATGCGTTTGAGTAAGCTCTGGGAGTTGGTAATGGACAGGGAAGCCTGGCGTGCTGTGGTCCATGAGGTTGCAAAGAGTAGTACACAGCTGAACAAATGATTATATACAACTGAACTGAACTGATTATAAACTCTGATGCAATGAATACTTTGAAAGTGGTAAACTTTTGCAGGTTCAATTGTTAGAAGTAGAATTACTGGTTTAAATAACACTTGCATATTTAATTTTCAAGTTCCAGGTGAATTATATATTTTATTCAAATATTAGCAAACTATCTTCCATAAAGGAGAACTAATTTAAATTTCTACCAATAATGAATGAGTGTGAAAAAAAATCAACCTTAAAATGATAAAGAATTAGACATATGTAGCACGGCCTGGCTCTAACATTAGCCTCTGGCCCAATTTTGTGGTTGAGGCTTCATTGCCTATAGAATTAGGGAACACCCATATTAAACTGACTTTTCCATTAGTTAAAACTAAAGGTAAAGAAACAGGGTAGAAAAGTTGTCAATTTCAGTTTCATCCTTTCTTAAGAAAGAAATTTCCTACTAACCATTTTCCTAAAAGCATTTTTCACATCTTTGTTCCTTAGACTGTAAATCAGGGGGTTCAGCATAGGTATAATCAATGTATAGAACATAGAGGTCATTTTATCAATATCCAGTGAATGGCTAGCACTGGGATGCAAATAAATGAAGATCAGGGTACCATGGTAGATAGAGACCATGGTCAGATGGGACACACAGGTAGAGAATCCTTTTCTTCTTCCATCAGCAGATCTTGTTTTGGGAATTGCTACTATGATGAGGATATAGGAGAAGAGAACTGTCAGAAGGCAGGGGGCTTCCACTAAACTAGCGAAGACCAGCAGTACAATGTCATGGATGTAAGTGTCAGTGCAGGACAGAGAGAAGAGTGGGGAGATGTCACAGAAGAAATGGTTAATTTCATTGGAGCAGAAAGACAGGTGAAAGGTATTAGTGGTATGAATGATTGAACTCATGGTGCCCCCTAAAAATGCTCCAATTGCAAACTGGCAGCAAATCCTCTTGGACATAATAACGGTGTAGAGCAGGGAGTTGCAGGTGGCTATATATACATAAGCTATGACAGTCAAGAGAAAAGTTTCTGTGTCCACCAAACAGCAGAAGAAATATAACTGTGCAGCACAGCCATTGTAAGAAATGGTCTTTTTATCAGAAACTAAGTCCACAAGTAATTTGGGGGCAATGACTGAAGAGCAGCAGGCATCTACGAAAGACAAAGATGCAGAGAAAAAAGTACATAGGGGTGTGCAATTGAGAACTCGCTGTGATTAATAAAATCATCCCAAGGTTCCCCATCAGGGTTACAAAGTAGACGGACAGAAACACAGCAAAAAGGGCACTCTGCAGTTCTGGGTGGTCACTGAATCCCTAGAGAAAGAACTGTATCTTCACAGTGCTGTTCCCCACCTCCATTCTCTTCAGGATTCCTGGAGGTTGGAATTTCAGCAGGGTACCGATGGGGATGTTGATAATAACCTGAAGAGTAGCTACAAAGGAAAACAATTAAAGTAGTTAGAATAGTAATTCTAAATCCACTTGGGCACCCTCATAACGCTTAGGCATAAGTAAAGTGCTGGGAGCCAGCGTGAGAAACTCTGTCCGTGGCAAAGGCAATGAGGAAGGAGGCTCGGCATTACACAAAGGCAGGATCGAGCCTCAGGAGACCCCTGTTCCCAAGCATCTACCCCCAAAACCAGAGTCTGCCTACTTTCCTGTTTTATGCTCTCACCTACACCTCTGACTTTACGGAGGGCTGACTCCCATCACCTCTTTCAGAGAAGGAGTTAACTTACAGCTCTAAGTTAATAAAAATTCCTGGGCGTGACAAGAGTGTTTCAACTTACAAACTCCTCTGAAGGTTCTCTAGTCTGCCTGAGCAGGTTCGTCCAGCCACATGTGATTGTTTACAGCCTCCTAACCATGAGAGGCATGAAATGCTGTAAACTTTCTAAATACAGATTCTTTTGAGAAGTTAGAAAATTATTAGTATACTATAGTGGGTTGATTAGAAATTATTTTGGTGAAGGGTTTTTCATGTGTTGAGCCAATATTTGCTGCTTAATCTCCATATCCCCTGCCCTTATAATGAATATAACTAGCATATGGGAGAAATAAGTATTAACCTTTGTTATTAATCATGTTAAACTTTAGGCTAAGTAAATTCCTTTTCTTGATTATAACCCCCTACACCTTCACCCTATAGGAATGCAACTTTATCTGGTACCTTCAGAGGGCGGCACCTAGTTTAAGAAAAAAATCACTCCTGGAAGAAAATAAGTTTTCTGGTTGACTGACTGTTATCAGAAAGGGCCATAAAATGTCAGCAGGCCTCATGGCCAGAAGATGATATAAAACCTCTCAGACTTTTGTATACATTTATATGAAGCACCTGATTTTGATAAAGATCAGGTCTGCTGACCCTGCATGACTCTGTATTCATCCTTATGTAAAACAAAAGGTATATAAGCAAACCTGAAAATAAAGAAAATGGATCAGTTTCTGGAAAGACTGATTCCCCCATGACATTCTTTCTTTCCCCTTCTGGATGAATTCCCATCTGGAGTATGGATGCTCACCACGTCTACTTACTCGCCCTGGCTTCTAAGACCCACAAGAGAGGAAGCCCAGGGCGGGGCACCCTCCGCTATTCAAGTGGGTGCCAGTGGCCTACGTAGATGGTGTAAATTCCTTGTCTTGGAGTTTTATTGGTATTCCACATAAACCAAGTTATTCAACCTCTTTTCCTCCACTAATATTTCCTGCTACACTATCCTTTTCTAATCTCTCTTTATATTTCTAATTAAATAGCTTTTTCCTAGGATGCCAACTCTGTCTCCCCTTCAAATTACCCTGGATCCACCAGGGCTGGGCCCCGGCAGTAAAGTAAGTTTAGTATAAGCATAGCTTTTCAACTGAAATACTTTTTTTTTAATTAGTTAATTACCTTTTTTTTTTTTAATGTTTGGCAGAGACCTGTAGCTTGCAGGACCTTAGTTCCCTATGAGCAATAGAACCCATCTACTTTATACTGAAAGCACAGAGTCCTAAACACTGGATGGCCAGGGAATTCCCTGAGATAGTTTATTTAATTGAGTTGATCATTTATACTTCTATTTCTTAAAGCTATACATATATAATTTTTTCCCATTAAATGTGACACCATCAAACCAGTGGGTGACTCTGAATTTCTTAATTTCATCAACTCTCTCACCTGTCACCAACATCAAGTGATTGAGGTTAGTTACATTGCTACATAGCAAACTGAGTAACTAGCCTCTCTTCCCTTTGTGGTATTTTTATTTGCACAACAAATAGATACATTTCTGTTTTAGTTGAAGCCTTATACATGTAGAGAAGTTCTTTATTTCTCACCTTGAGCTGAGAATTTGCCTCTGAGGACTAAAGAAACTAGTTAAAGTTTCTTGAAATCCACTGATGAAATAGAAGGTAAGATTCAGAATTAGTTATGTAAGTAACTAAATCCTAACTCTGCTACTTAGCAGTTATAACATCTTCAGTGGGCAAAGTAATCACAGAATTTCAGCTTCATCGCCTATAAAATGAAAAGGACGGTGCCTTCCTCATCAAATCATGTGTTAAATTTCCTTTTAGGCTCAATATCTTCACCATCTTGTTCATTCACTGTTCTAAAGTTGGCAACATAGTAATTCTGAGGAATTCCATATATCTGCTTTATCTTATCTGAAATCCAAGCTATGAAATACAACTAGAGAAATCCGAATGCTTGCATATTTATTAAATTCATCTAGGCAATGCAATAATAATTTCAGGAATATTGGATGGCCCCTTTGATTAAAATGTTAAACGATTTTATAAATGCTCACCTACCCACCTCTCTATGTTATCTTTGTACATCCTTGTCATTGCTTTAGTCCACAGCTCTGTAAATTGTAGATAACCCATAGCAATGCAAGTGACACTTGTCTATAGACAGGCACATTTTGCCTAGGATAGAGATAATTGATTTCTCTCCCTGCTGATTGTAAAAATCCAGCTTTACATCTATTTGTGGATTCTTGATCTACAATACTGTGGTTCTTTGAATTATGTGTGTACATTTTATAACACGTTACATATTGAATAAAGTAAGTAAAAATCTTTGATGCCTATACATGCTATATGCATTGTTATTGTTGTTCAGTTGTTAAATAGTGTCTGATTCTTTAGGACTTCAGGGACTACAGCATGCCAGGCCTCCCTGTACCTCACTGCTCCTGCCTAAAAAAGTTAAAGATAAGTTAAATATGAGTGCATTTATGTTATATACACATATATTTTTTCTTTAACAATTTACATTATTCATGGCTCCTACAAACTCAGTATTTAAATAACTTCAGATTTGAATACATTTTCATTGTCATCTCATAGTCTCTGTCTCAGAACATAATCTAAGCACATTACCAAAATCTTAACCTCCCGTCCTATCCTCAGTTTGTTCCAAGTTCTTAACAAAACTAAATGTCTTATTAAAACTGTGTACACATTTAGAGTAAATAAGCACAACACAAAAATCTGTGAAGCTATTTTTTGGGTACGAAAAATGAACTACGGACACAATAATAATTGTAGATTCTGCATTGCTCAACACCTATTTTTCTGCATCTGTTCTGTTTCTAGGTAGATTAGGAAAATTCTGGGTAAATGTGTGTATCTGACATTAATACATTTGCATCTTATAATTTTCAAAGTAAAGTTTCTTGTCTAATATAAGTCTCACAGTTCTTTAAACAGTGCTGATCATCTCTCAGTTTTATTGAGAAGGAACTGATTATTTCAGCCCAATGAATAGTCCAGGACTGCATAGCTTTGCAATCAAAGAATAGGTCCAGGATTTGGACATTCTGTACATTAGACATTCTTCAATAAACACTACCTTCACAGAAATTGGAATGTTAGAAATGGTGGAGCTTGGAAGATTGCTGTAAATAACATAGTTATTTTCCCAAAACTCAAGGTAGTCACCTGCCAGGGAAGTCCTTAGTCACTTTTTCTTTTTTCCTTTTAATTTCTTTAAGCTTTTTACTTTATATTGAGGTATATCTGATTAACAAACAATGTTGTGGTAGTTTTAGGTGAACAGTGAAGGACTTAGCCATACACATGCACGTATCCATTCCCCCTCAAACTTTCATCCCATCCAGGAAGCTACAAAACATTGCACAGAGTTCCCTATGCTATACAGTAAGTCCTTGTTGATTATCCATTTTAACTATAACAGTGTGTATATGTTCATTCCCAGATTCCATTCTCCTTCCCCCTACTCTTTTCCACTGGTAACCATAAGTTCATTCTCTAAGTCTGTAAGTCTCTTTCTCTTTTTATAAGTTCATTGGTATCAACTCTTTTTAGGTTCTGCATATAAAGGATGTCATGTGATATTTCTCCTTCTCTGTCTGAATTACTTCACTCAGTATGACACCCTCTAGGTCCATCCATGCTGCTGCAAATGGCATTATTTCATTATTTTTAATGGCTTAGTAATATTATTTTTTAAAACATTTTTTTCCTTCTCCCTTAAAGTCAGCCCTCTTATCTGCCTGAATCCTTTTACTCGTGTATTGACAGTTGTTGATATCAATGCATTACCATAAGATAAGACAGATAATATAACATAATGTTCAATGCAGGATGCAGGATGCTTGGGGCTGGTGTATGGGGATGGTCTGGAGGGAAGATGTGGGGTGGGAGGTGGGAGGGGGGTTCATGTTTGGGAGTTCATGTAAAAAAATAAATAAATACAAAAAAAAACAGTTGAGCTTTAATTGATATATAACTCCATCCATTCTTTAAAAATGAATAATCTATAATAAGCACAGTGTTTAACTCTGATTTCTAATCAGAGTCCAGTAATGGTGAGGTTTGTTTTAAGGTTTGCTGTTGTTGTTGTTTAGTTGCAAAGTCTTGTCCTACTCTTTTGTGACCCTGTGGACTGTAGCCCACCAGACTTCTCTGTCCTTGCAGTTTTCCAGGCAAGAACACTGGAGCGGGTTGCCATTTCCTTCTCCAGGGGATCTTCCTGATGAAGAGATCAAACCCATGCCTCCTACATTGGCAGGCAGATTCCTTAACACTATCATGTGTCAAACATTAGGTTTTTGTTCCTGCTGTTGTTTTTGTTAGATGTATTTTCAGAATATAAAACCTGTATTACCCTAAGTATGTTTATCCTCAAAACATCAGTTTCTATGTGTAAAATAAGTGAGCTCCCCTAGTGTCTCAAAGAAGAAAAGTCTGCCTGCAATACAGGCGACCTGGGTTCAATCTCTAGGTTGGGAAGATCCCCTGGAGAAGGAAATAGGAACCCACTCCAGTATTCTTGTCTGGCCAAACCCATCAACTGAGGAACCTGGCAGGTTATAGTCCATGGTGTCTCAAAGAGTTGGACATGACTGAACTGTTAGTAAAAAAGGAAAAAAAAAAAGAAGAAGAAGAAGAAAGATAAGCACTTAAAATCCCATCAGGTTCTAATAGCCTAGGATTAAGGTAAGAACACTTACCAGATTATTATCTTTTTCATTCACCTTCTTACTACACTGTTGTAAGTATCAGTTCATTTTTTCACTGGAAAAATCAATTTTAGGACTTAAAGATTTAAAAAGAAAAACTGATCCATTGTCTAATTTTTGCAACCCGTTTGGGCTGGTCTTCTGTGTTCTAGAAGAAATCTGTGCCTTCCTTTGGAAGGCTACAGTTCCTTAGGGTAATGCAAGATCTTTTATATATTGCTTTGAAGCTTTTGACATTAGCTTTCTAATCTCAGATCTCAGGATCACACTCTCTGATATCCAAATCCCAATGGGAAAACTTACCTGAGCAGTTAGAGTTCTACTGAGGAGTCAAATACACACAAAGGAAATAATGTAATGTGTTTTTCTATATCTTAAGAACATCTCAAGCAAAAATATATTGTGGCTTTCAAAATAGTAGATTGTTATACATAAAATTGGAGGATGATACTTGCTATCTGATATGACCCATTCAAAGTAATTTATCAATTAGTAGAAGTTCTATGTGACAGGACAGTGGGGAACTGAAACAAAGTCAAATATATCCATACAAGAATTGAGAATTAGAAGGTTTTAAAGTAAACATTGTCAACTAAAAAATAATATCATCACAACCTAAAAGTAGAGATTTTACTTGATGGGAATGTTAAGGACTCTGAGACCAGGAGGCATGAAAAAAACACTCCAAGGAGGCAGGAAGGGGAGTCAAGCTATACACAAGTTTGCAACAAAAGGGACAGGGAATTGGAACATCAGAGATTATTGTGAGATAGAGAAAATCAGATATCAAGTTAAGGAGTTTATTTTTCTTCTGCATACTGAAAGATGCAAGCCTCTGGGCTCACTGAATTCATTCCTTTCATATGCACTTCAGCTCAGTTCAGTCACTCATTCTTGTCCAGACCCCATGGACTGCAGCACACCAGGCTTCCCTATCCATCACCAACTTCCAGAGCTTGCTATCTGGGGCCAAATTCTGTCTCCTGACTGTTTGTATCCTTAATTCCTTGTTCACTTTAAGGCATGGCCGATGAGGCAGATGACTGCTGCTTGCATTCCCTGAACTCTCAGCAGACAGCTGTGGGCATGGCAGCATCTGCTAGCTCTCAGTTTTGGGAGCTCTCATTCACATTCGGAGGCCAGAAATCATGGATGGCTGTGACATTTCTTGTTTATGGATATGACAGTGGACATTTAATTTCACTGCATGAGAAAGTCAATGATGAATGAAATTGATTCCAATATGTGTTATCTGTGCTTCATGTTCAAGTGGAATTTTGGCCATCCAAGGTCAGAATTAACCTGATAATCCTAACTCAATACAAATATTTACTCTATATATGTGTGCCAGCTGCTGTCCTGGATACAAAACAGAGAAATGGAGGATAAATGGAACTCCATACGAAGAATTGGCAAACAGAGAATACTGAATGAGAGGCAAAACAGGAAAAAAAATAAGAAATTGAGTGGAGATTGAAAATTTCATGGCATGATCGAAGGACTTAAGTGAGATTTAGAGCAATGTTGCCTCTATGTGTGTGTGTGTGTGTGTGTGTGTATGTGGTGTGTGTATGTGTGTATGTGTATGTATGGGCTTCCTTGGTGGCTCAGTGATAAAGAGTCTGCTTGCCAATACAGGAGCCACAGGAGACAGGGGTATGATCTTTGGGTTGGAAAGATCCTCTGGAGGAGGAAATGGCAACCCACTCCAGGATCCTTACTTGGATAATCCAATGAACAGAGGAGCCTTGTGGGTTACAGTCCGTGGGATCATGAAGAAACATACACAACTGAGTGAGCACACAAGTGGCTCAGTGATAAAGAGTCTGCTTGCCAATACAGGAGCCACAGGAGACAGGGGTATGATCTTTGGGTTGGAAAGATCCTCTGGAGGAGGAAATGGCAACCCACTCCAGGATCCTTACTTGGATAATCCAATGAACAGAGGAGCCTTGTGGGTTACAGTCCGTGGGATCATGAAGAAACATACACAACTGAGTGAGCACACACACACAGTAAAGTGAAGCACAATAAAATTATAAGAGAATGAGAAATTCACACGAATTCCTACAATTTGCAGGTAAGAGAGTGGACAGATTATTTATGTGAAGCCACTTAAAGACATACAGAAGAACCTTTCTGTGTTTGCTTTTAAGACAAGTCAGAGGAGCAGTCAGTGTGCCCCCATTACTCCAGATGGGGCAGAGGGAAGCCTCGTACAGTGGACAGTGCACTGTCTATAAAGCCAGCCTTCAGCTCACCCATGGCAGTGGAAACTACACCACAGAGAGGGTTCTGTCTATGCAGATCAGTGATGACATAGGCCTTGGCAAATGCAGGCTTCCAATGGGGAAGAAGGAAATGACAGCCTGAGGGTTATGAGAACCAAATGCTTTGTCTTAAACATCAGAAAATGGTGTTAGGAATGCAAGTGTGTGCTAAATTAATTGGGGTTTTTTTTTCTGCATTGGCAGGCAGATTCTTTACCTTCTTAGTCACAGTATATATAAATATACTGTGTGTATATATATATATATATATATATATATATATATAT
>SJYX01024167.1:0-81049 GCA_006410675.1 Oreotragus oreotragus
GTCAGCGTTTCCTAACAAGTCTCCTAATGACTGAAGATGATGGTGAGTCAATGGTCCATGTGGACATCACAGCACAGGGCAGCTGAGGGGCACACGGCAAAGTCCAGCCCTGCAGTCTGTCCTGTACACACACTCAGCCACAGAGAAGAGGGATCCACGGGATGGCCAGATGTGCCAAGGGAAGGGACAGCTCACAAGAGGGTGAGCATGCAGCCAAGTCAGACTACTCACCCCGCTCTCGTGGCCGGCAAGGCCGCCCTCTGGAGAGAGGGCAGTGGTGGCCCCAGAGGGCAGCAGCAGCAGCGGCAGCAGCAAGCAGAGGGGCAGCATCTTGCAGGCTGGCTGGTACTTCTCTCCAGCTCTGGAGCCGCTCATCCTGCTTGGCAGCCCCTGAAACCAGTGCTTTGTGGACTTGAGTCTCTTCTCTGCAGACTGAGGGGGCTATTTTCAGCTCAACCTGCAGCTGTGGGGCTTTTTTGTTTTTGTTTTTGGTATATATGCCTATCTAAAGCCTGTACCCCCTCTCCCCTCACATTCAAGTGGTGACGCACAAGCCTGAGCAATCAGTGCCCACAAAAGTGCTTTAGGACTAGATTTAACCCCTTCATTAAAACCTTGGTGCTCTTCCTGTGTCAAGTGGATTTGCTCCTACTTGGGGATGCATGTGCGCTTGCCTAGAAGTTCCACCTCCTTGCAATTATGCCAAAGCAATCAGGAAGTCGTGAGAGCAAAACCAAGTGATTTAACATAATACCTGTCTCTTATACACATCTAGATGTGTATAAGAGACAGACTATATCCAGTGTCGTGGGATAAGTCATAATGGAAAAGAATATTTTTAAAATATATATATATATATATATGTATGTATATATCCATGAGTCACTTTGCTATACAGCAGAGATTGGCACAATATTGTAAGTCAAATCTACTTCAGTAAAAAAATAAATAAAAACAAAATACTCTCTTTGGGTTCCAAATTACTGAAGACATCTAGTAGTCAGCATTTTTAAAGTTTACATAAAAACTACTTTTCAAATTACATGAGAAAGAGAAGACAACTGCACAAAGAAGAAGTATCACAGCTGCTTATTAATACATTTTATTCAGACCCACTGTTACACTTCTTTGCACTAGTTATGGGTGGAGTTTTACTTGCAGGAGGAGAAGGTCTTCCAGAAGAAATTCTTGCAGGGTGTTTTATCTTGGTGCGTGGACTGATGGAGGGGTGCGCCTTCCTGCCGTTTGGACACCTCCCTGGCTTCCGCTCCTACGATGGGCACTGCCCTGGCCTGGGAGGCCCACTCGTACCACCACGCAAGGAAAGTCAACAGGCTGTTTGTCTTTATTTCTGCCACTTCCTGCATGTGCTTTTAAAAAGAAGCAGAGGACAAAGGAAAGGCAAATCAATCATCTGATTCAGCCAGCATTAAGATATGTAATTATTTCTTTTAAAAAAAATGATGCTCCAGAACAACAAACCATATTTCCATTTAAAGGATGAGAAAGTTAAGGGACACGACTGAAACGACTTAGCATGCATGCAAAATTAAGAGAACACCTCAAGAGAATTGCTCTAATTAGAGAAAAGAAAAACTTGAATATATTTGAGGAAAAAAATTTGGTTGTTTTGCCCCTAATCTTTTTAATTTTAAGAGGTTGGGAGATGTCTCCTTTCCCCTGACAAGTGACTGGCAGATAAGAAGCCCCCCAAGTTAGATGAGGCTCCTTTCGCTTGATTTCCCATCTCTCCATCTCTGGTCTTACTCCTACTGCTACTGCTAAGTCACTTCACTCCTGGCTGTCCACAAATTGCTTTTTAAGACAGATCAGATTGAGACATTATATTCTGGCCTTTCAGACTCCTTAGAAAGCTTTAAGGAGTAATCTGATGATGAATGGCTTTTCTGGAACTCAGATGCTAATTTCAGAGAAAAATCCATTTTTAATGGTCAACTTTATGTACTCTTTCTTGGAAGTTTTTCAAAATGAAAAAAAAAAAAAACGTAAATCACCTCATAAAGTTACAACATCTCACAATGGAAAATGTAATGATGTCAATTAATCTAAGCCAGTGAGAACCTGCACTGTATGTATAAATTAAGATTCTACAAGTAAGCGTGACTAACACTGCAGTGGCAGCAGCGGTAGACCAATTGCACTGCAACAGACCAGTGTGATGGCTTTGTGTTTCAAAGACTGGCAGATGGAGATCGCTAGCTTGAAGAAGCTCCCCTTAGTGTCAGCGTTTCCTAACAAGTCTCCTAATGACTGAAGATGATGGTGAGTCAATGGTCCATGTGGACATCACAGCACAGGGCAGCTGAGGGGCACACGGCAAAGTCCAGCCCTGCAGTCTGTCCTGTACACACACTCAGCCACAGAGAAGAGGGATCCACGGGATGGCCAGATGTGCCAAGGGAAGGGACAGCTCACAAGAGGGTGAGCATGCAGCCAAGTCAGACTACTCACCCCGCTCTCGTGGCCGGCAAGGCCGCCCTCTGGAGAGAGGGCAGTGGTGGCCCCAGAGGGCAGCAGCAGCAGCGGCAGCAGCAAGCAGAGGGGCAGCATCTTGCAGGCTGGCTGGTACTTCTCTCCAGCTCTGGAGCCGCTCATCCTGCTTGGCAGCCCCTGAAACCAGTGCTTTGTGGACTTGAGTCTCTTCTCTGCAGACTGAGGGGGCTATTTTCAGCTCAACCTGCAGCTGTGGGGCTTTTTTGTTTTTGTTTTTGGTATATATGCCTATCTAAAGCCTGTACCCCCTCTCCCCTCACATTCAAGTGGTGACGCACAAGCCTGAGCAATCAGTGCCCACAAAAGTGCTTTAGGACTAGATTTAACCCCTTCATTAAAACCTTGGTGCTCTTCCTGTGTCAAGTGGATTTGCTCCTACTTGGGGATGCATGTGCGCTTGCCTAGAAGTTCCACCTCCTTGCAATTATGCCAAAGCAATCAGGAAGTCGTGAGAGCAAAACCAAGTGATTTAACATAATACAAAATTAGCCTTGAATAAGGAGCTTATGGTGATGGAAACAGTCAATCCTAAAGGAAATCAACCTGAATATTCATTGGAAGAGCTGAAGCTGAAGCTCCAATACTTTGGCCACCTGATGAGAAGAGCCAACTCACTGGAAAAGACCCTGATGCTGGTGAATTTTGAGGGCAGGAGAAGGAGGAAGATGGGATGAGACAGTTGGATGGCATCACTGACTCAATGGACACGAATTTGAGTAAACTCTGGGAGATAGTGGAAGATGGGGAAGCCTGGTGTGCTGCAGTCCATGGGGTCGCACAGTCAGACGTGATTGAGCGACTGAACAAGAACACCACCTGCTTCCCAAGTGGTGCTAGTGGTGAAGAATCAGCCTGCTGAAGCAAGAAACTCGGGCTCAATCCCTGGGTCAGCAAGATCCCCTGGAGAAGGGAATGGCAACCCACTCCAGTCTCCTTACCTGGAGAATTCCATTGACAGAGAAGCTCGGCGGGCTACAGTCCACGAGGTCACAAGAGTCAAACATGACAAAGGATCTTAAAATCTGCAATTTTGCCCACATGAAAGAATGACTGAATCAGCTCAACAAGGAGATGGTGAGGACTCCGGGAGCCGCTCAAAGCACCCACTGGTCTCACCAGACCACCTCAGGCCGCCAAGTACTGGCTCCCAAGCACCACCTCCCCGCCAGCAGGCCACGGTCCTCTGGCCCAGGCTTTCCCAAACTGTGATGTGGACCCAAATCACCTTTTGCTGTCATTCAGTTGCTAAGTCGCATCCAAGTCTTTGCCACCGCATGGACTGAGCACTCCAGGCTTCCCTGTCCTTCACTACTCCTGGAGTTTGCTCAAATTCACCTCCAGTGAGTCGGTGATGCCATCCAACCATCTCATCCTCTGTTCCCCTCTTCTCCTCCTGCCCTCAATCCTTCCCAGCGCTGGGGTCTTTTCCAATTAGTCAGCTCTTTGCATCAATCACTTATTAAGGTAGAAATGCAGATAGATTCTTCTTTTCTTGGCCACACCTCGAGGCATGTGGAACTTCCCCAACCCATGCCCGCTGCCCCACCTCCTTGCCCTGCCCTGCCTGCAGTGGAAGTGTGGAATCTTAGCCGCTAGACCCCCAGGGGAGCCCAGTGAATGCCCTACACTTGACCAGCTCCCAAGGTCTCCTCTCCTTCTGACGACAGCTCCACTGCTGAGAATCCACAACATCAAGCTGTCTCTGCCACCCTGGTTCCTCCTTGTGGGTCCCAGGTTCAGAATCACACAGACAAATGTACAGACCCTCTCCACCTGAGACAGCTAGGAAAATTAGAAACATACACCACAAACCCAAGATGACGTCAGAGGCCAGGTTCCAAAGGGAAGTAAAGCAACCAAAGAACTGACGGCACGTTCCAGAAGTAAACGTTGACGCTTTCAGTTTTCCAAAGTGCTGGTTCACACCCCTCCACAAGGGAAATCTCAACTTTAAATTTCATCGCATTGCACATTTGTTAAGATGCTAGGTAAGACTGGCACAGCCAAATGACCCACCGTGGGCCATAAAGTGCATCTTGCTTTAGTCCTTTTTTTGTACCCCAAATTGTTTGTTTGCCTAATTCCCACAAATGATATTTTTAAATGTTCAGATATTCTTAGGGCTTCCCAGTTGGTAAAGAAGCCACCTGCAATGCAGGAGACCCCAGTTCGATTCCTGGGTGGGAAGGTGCCCTGGAGAAGGGAAGGGCTACCCACCTCAGTATTCTTGCCTGAAGAATTCCAAGGACTGTATGGGGTCCATGAGGTCGCAAAAAGTCGGACAGGATTGAGCGACTTTCACTTCCACTTTACTTTCATGTCTTTTAAATTTGAGACCAGTTCAACATTTTAAAAATTTAATGGGAAATAATGGAGGCAGAACCAGTCTGTCATCTACCATCTTGACTGAGCCACGAAACGTGAATGAGGTGCATATAGTCCTTTCGCACTTTCTTCCTGAGTGTATTTTTATATATTTTGTATATATACTGTATATTCTGTGGGGTCGCAAAAAGTCAGACATGACTGAGCGACTTTCACTTCAGATATTCTTACAGATGAGAGAAACATGGTAGCTCACCCAGCTTCTTATAGCTTTAGAATATTTTGAAGATTTTGTTCCATGAACTCATTGAACACTGAACACCTAGTGTGTACTACATAGAAGGACAAAGACCATCCACCCCAACAGGGCTGTTCCAGCCTCACTAAGGGGCAGGATACATGCTCTGCAAATGAGAGAAAAGTAAAATTTCAGCATGACATGTGCCAAGGAAGGTTATGAGCTGCAGGCCAGGGAAGGCTTTGTGTGATTTTGTTACTACTGGCTGCTTTCAAGGAGGTAGCAATATAGCTTAGTACTTCAAGATGAAAGCTCTAGACTAAAATCCTGGTTTTTCCATTTAATTAACTTCTCTAGGGTCTCAGGGAGAAGGCAATGGCACCCCACTCCAGTACTCTTGCCTGGAAAACCCCATGGACGGAGGAGCCTAGTAGGCTGCAGTCCATGGGGTCGCTAGGAGTCGGACACGACTAAGTGACTTCACTTTCACTTTTCACTTTCATGCATTGGAGAAGGAAATGGCAACCCACTCCAGTGTTCTTGCCTGGAGAATCCCAGGGACGGGGGAGCCTGGTGGGCTGCCATCTGTGGGGTCGCACAGAGTCGGACACGACTGAAGCGACTTAGCAGCAGCAGCAGCAGGGTCTCAGGTTCCTCATCTATAAAATAGGGATAAAAACAGTACCTACTGCCTACATCATAGAATTGTGAGAATCAAATAAGATCATGATAACCGCCTAACACAAGTGGAAAACACAACAGGACTCACATTAGGAACTGTCACTAAGACGATATCCTGGGACTTCGCTGGTGGTCCGTTGGCTGCTCCAGGAAGATCCCAGATGCCGCAGAGCAACGAAGCCCAGGCACCCGAGAGCCCGTGCTCCGCAACAAGAGGCCACTGCAATGAGGGACCCAGTACTCAGGGAGCACCTGTCGTGTGTGTGTGTGTGTGTGTGTATGGAGCACCTGTCGTGTGTGTGTGTGTGTGTGTGTGTGTCCCTACACAAGCCACCAAATGATCACCATTTCAAAGTCCGCCCATAGGGAGCTGACAATCTAAGGTTTTATGCAAGCATTTCTGAAAAGATGTACTGTGGGAACTTGGATTAAAAGGGACTCAGTACTGGTGTGTGTGTGTGTGTGTGTGTGTCCCTACACAAGCCACCAAATGATCACCATTTCAAAGTCCGCCCATAGGGAGCTGACAATCTAAGGTTTTATGCAAGCATTTCTGAAAAGATGTACTGTGGGAACTTGGATTAAAAGGGACTCAGTACTGGCTTATTTTGAAAAAGGGAGATTGTTTCTTCTAAAAGGCAGAACTAGGACCTAGATAGAAGGTGAAAGAATGTTCTCTACACACAGAAGAAACCTGCAACAATTAGTGTCCACTAACAGAAAGGGCACTCTGCACCTGAGGAGTTCAGGAGAGCCTAGGGGACCTTAGTCATCAGTGCTGTAGAAGGGCTTCCTACTTGGTGAGAAGACTGGACTGCATGACCTCTAAGGATTCTTTACAGATTCCACAGTTTAGTAAAGGCAGTAAGCGGGCCATGATCACACTTTCGCAGACATCTAGGTGTCGAGGTACCAGCTGTATATGACAAGTGTCAAGCAGCACATTCCAGCTATTGCTGTGTATAGAAGGGGATGCTTTGAAACTTCCCTGGTTTGTTAATTTAGTAATAAAAAATTAACGCAGTATCTTTTATTTCACCTTTTTTTGAAGCGTTGGTGTAACAAGGAAGACGAACATTATAAATGTAAATTGCCCCAACTATGTTACCAGGCCACATGTATTTCAAAAACATGTGCTGCTTTATATGGCCAGTCAGCTGGTTATACAGTTAATAAGTCTAAAGTTCAGACAAGCTTCCAGGACTCTAAGGAAGCAAGCCTGTGAGAAAGAGCCCTACAACTCCTTTCTGCCAACGGTCAGCAAAGATGGAATGGGAAAGGATGACTGACATCACATGGACACGCCAGAGCAAACGAAACCCTGAGCAGAACATGCAGTGGGCAAGAGGCAGTCCCTGAGAACTCAGGGTTGCACCCAGCTGCTCCTTACAAAGTCTGACCACCCCTGTATTGCAATCCCTGAAGAATGTGTGGTAGGACCACTTGTCTAAAATATAAACAAGTCAGAGACTTCCCTGTGGTCCAGTGGCTTAAGAGTCCACATTCCTAATGCAGGGGGTTTGGGTTCGATCCCTGGTCAGGGAACTAGGTCCCAATCAACCAAGAGTTCACATGCCACAACTAAACTTTCTTTGTGCCACAACTAAGACTGCTGCAGCCAAATAAGTAAATAAGTATCTTAAAGTAAATAAGAATACTGGGAAAATGTGTGAAGAAATACTATATGGAGCACCTAGAATAGGACCTGGGGCACAGAACGGGCTCTGTAAATGCCAGTCCCTTTTCTTTGCCACTGTTGTCCCAATGGGTTAAAAGACACGCTCGCCCTGGCCCTCTAAGAAACCCCAAGGAGAAGACAGAAGACCTGGGATTCCTGGAAGCATCATCTCTCACAACCTGAAACAGAAGACGCTCACTGAACTGTTTTGGAGGAGTAGTCAGACTTTCTTCTCAAGCAAAAGTTCCATCCAGTGTGGCCAACCATAATTACAAAATAGCCACAGAAAAGTCACATGAACTGTGACTAAAAAACAACATTGGTGGACTTCCCTGTTGGCTCAGGGCTTAGG
Source organism: Oreotragus oreotragus (assembly GCA_006410675.1). Lineage (NCBI taxonomy): Eukaryota > Metazoa > Chordata > Mammalia > Artiodactyla > Bovidae > Oreotragus > Oreotragus oreotragus. The sequence continues at coordinate 7,789 of SJYX01024167.1, forward strand.
ATCCAGCGCTTTCCCTGCTGAGAACCCAGGTTCAATCCCTGGTTGGGGAACTGAGATCCCAGAAGCTGCATGGTGCAGCCAAAATGAGACTAAATGCATCTTTCAGTGATTGTGAGCCTAAAAAATTATATAAAAGAATGAACATATGATTTTTTTGCTTGAAAAGTCAACCATATGTATTTGCTAACATAATTTTATTAATACAATAGATACAATTTCCAACATATACCATTCAAACACATGCCCTTTTCATGCGTTTCATTAAGACATGGAACTATTTTGCTTAAGAGTTTCCACTTCTCTTTTAAACCAGCTTTTGTAGTCAATGACTTGGAGAGTACAATACAAAAAGCATCCAAGCCTTTTGTCTTTTAATCTCCACTTATCCTTTCAGAACCCTCTATTGGCAATATGTGCTTTTAGCTACTCTGCCTGCTGAAGGCTGCTTTCTCCAAACAGCAACAGGGTTTAATTCTCACTTTCTTCTATACCAGCCTCTGCTAACTCCACTGAATTTCTGTTTTCATCCTCCAACTTCTTCTTCTTCTTTGCTTTTCTTTCCAGGTTAAACTGAGCAATGTCTTCATTTTTCTCTGTGATGTATTTTAGCTACAAAAAATATTTTTTTAATTACATTTTTACCTGATTGTAAAGCCACTGATAAGTCTAGTCAGGGAGAAAAAATCTATGCCATTTCCCAAACACTCCCACCCAGGGTTTCATTCCTCGGAGTTAAACACAGCTTCGAATTTTTTTTTCCTGGAAGGAATCAACGACAAAAGTCAGCTCACTACTTACTCACATAGGAGTTCCCTGAATAATCAGGAGAATTAAAACTTATAGTTTACGAAAGGCATGCCAATCACAAATATACTCTACAAAGTACAAATAAAGTCAAAAGCCCTAAATTTTACCCAACTAAAATTACTGAGCAATTCCTGTGTACCAGATCCTAGAGACACAAGGGTAATAAGATAAGGTCCTTGCCCTCAGGGAAAACTTAGTCAAATGCAAAAATTTAGCTGCAACTCTTCAGTAACAGACTTCTGTCAGATGACTAAAATTTAACAGTCCAATACGCAATAAGCAGGAAACTTCCCAATTAATAATCTAAGATGACTTGCATCGACAATTCCTTGCAAAAGATAGAAACTGCTTACTGAAGCCGACCAAGTTACAGTTCTGAGAGAGAATTTCGGAAGAGAGAAAAATATCTTTTCCACTGATATGCAGCACCACCAGCTACCGGAGCTATTAGGAATCGTATCATCCTTAACCTTGACTTAAACTTTAGAGAAACAATATTAGAAAAGCAGAGACAGAAAAAAAGAGTCTAGTGGAAACAGCACTGGATTCAGGGTTTGAAGGTTAAGGGTCAGCTGTCAACCAGAAAACTTCATATTTAACTTTGGGAAATTACTTAACTCTAGTAGTCTGGCCTATAAAATGGGGCTAATTAGTCATGTTACAAAAAACCCTCATAGAGTGGCTGTGAGCTTTAAATAATGTGTGTAAAATATGACCTATAGAAGTCCTGTGTGAAATGTCAAGTGCTACACAACTTCATTCATTTAACAACTACTCATGAGCCCCTATTGTGGGTCAGGCCCTATTTTAGGCATGGCAGATGGAGTTGAGAAGAAACACATAAAAATCCCTGCCCTTGTGGAGCTCACATCCTGGGGAGGAACGTTAAAGTATTTTGACTGCCAAGATCAGACTAAGTCAGGAAACCTCACAGGCATCCTGGATCTGCCATCAGCCACAGCCAGTAGCCTGGGACGATCACAGCATCACCTGTAAAGTGAGGGCATGGCTGGGATGACATCTAGATGACCCCGAAAAGACAGAAAATGTGCTCAACTGCCTGCACACCCCAGATGTACTGATCCTCCTTCCACAAGTGGCCCACCAAAATTGTGGGCTCCATAACAAAAGCACCCCCTAAAAACTCTAGCCTGTGACCTGTCTCTGACACCATGCTGTAGCTGAAACATGGAACCAAAGTTTTGAGATATTACAGAAAAGGCAAATTATGAAATCCAGAGAGCACTGATTAGAAAATTTCAAATTGGCTTAGCAAGATCCATCATCGTGAAAGAAAGACTGTAAATTACAGGCAGGTCTGAGTGGTTGAAGCGTGTCTCATTTTTAACACAAGGTGCCCTGGGGGAATCACTTCGTGGATGCCAGTGATTAATTGGGAATAATGTATTCTGATGGGAAAGGGGAGTGAGGAAAGAAATCCATCTCTCACCAGTGAATGACTCCTCCTGGCTAAGAGCTTCACGTCTTCAGTGTTAACTGTGCTTCTTTTCGCATGTCTGTAGAAAGCGCAGAAACAATTCGCCAAAATGTTTCATATCATCTAAAGTTTTGATGAAACACAAAAGTTCATGGCCAGACTTCACACCAGCAGGACCTCTAAGTAGCCCATCTTTTCAGGTGAGCACCCGTTAAGTGACAGTGACACAGAAATGAGTAAAGTGATGAGCCAAGATACCAATTAAATGAAGAGACAGAGCAAGCAGAAGCCAGTCTGTCCACCTCCACTGGAGGGCCGAGGGTATCTGGAGCATGTGAGCATGGAGAGGAGTGAGAGGCATCCAAGCCTTCCCAAATGCTCACAGTGGGCACAGCGACCACCACGCAAAAAAAAGCAGGTCTGTGAGGCACCTTCAGTGGAAAGAGAAAACAGCACAGAGCTCACAATACAAAGATCACTGCTGCTTAAATGAACGATAAATAGAAGAAACAGAATTTCCACAAAGCACGGCTTCGCTAACACCAAGGTCCTAATGCTCTTCCCCAAAGGCTACATTACAGGGAAAAGCTTGTGCACGTGTCCCTCCCCAACTAGGAGACAATGTGTCCCCGACAACAGCCCAGCTAGGACAAAGAACACCCTTTCAACTAGACTCTGTTTCTTACTCACAACGCGGACGCAAGTGCTTGTTCCAGTTCTCTTATCTCTGCTTTAAAAGGTAATGTGAGACAATGAGCTCTATTCAATAATTTATTACCCTAATTACACCCTTTCTTGCCATTTCTAACTTCCTCCAAAAATAAGTAGGAAATGTGTAAGTCGGAATAAGGGGGAATCTTTGTGTTCTTAATAACTATCAGCATGACCAGCACATGGCAAGTCCTCACTAAATATCTTTTGATTTAAAGATAAAACTCACAGAAATTATATTCTGTAATTTGGCCAGATTAGTCCTTCACATCCTGCCAAATGTGAAAAGATCACATGCCATTTCATAATGATGAACAGTATCTGACTATCCTCGGCTAATATCCATGTCAGAAGATAACTTCTCATTAACTGTCTTGCAAGGACTAGCACAGAGGAAAAGGGGCGGGACGGGGGGTGGAGTCAGACAGAAAGTGACAGAAAAGAGACCACAAAGCCGGTCCAGAGGTGCCCTGCGTGGAGGATGTCAGGAGCTAAAGACACACTGTGGCCTTCATCGGTATCACATGACAAGCTGCTCTGTTGGTGTTACCACCTTCCTAAAGGGCCAAAGAGTAAGGAGGAAGCAGCACTGAACTATTCAGCGTAAGATCAGCACATATGATCACAAGAAACATTCAGGAAACAGCAGAGCCAACCCTCTCCACCCCTTGACTGGTCATCTGGTTTCTCTGTTTTAATGATACCACTGTCCCAGATGGAGGGGCAGGTACATCCTATGCCAGCCACTGCACACCACAGCCTCTCCTAAATCAAACCTCTGGCTCCAGAAAATTACTCTAGAGAACATAACAAAGCAATTTTTCATTCAACACTTTTAGCAACACAGGTTTTAAAGACTATTCCCAAAATGCCCCTAAATATTCATTGGAAGGACTGATGCTGAAGCTCCAATACTCTGGCCACCTGATGTGAAGAGCCGACTCATTGGAAAAGACCCTGATGCTAGGAACTGAGGGCAAGAGGAGAAGGGGGGCAGCAGAGGATGAGATGGTTGGATGGCATCACCAACTCAATGGACAAGAGTTTGCAAACTCCGGGAGATGGCGAAGGATAGGGAAGCCTGGCGTGCTGCAGTCCATGGGGTGGCAGAGGCTGACACAACTTAGCAACTGAACAACAAAAATGCCCCTAGAATTCATTTACCGTAGAATACCTATCTTCCTCAGAATGTTTCATCTTTACCATGTTAACATTAGGTAGGTGAAGGTGAAGGTGAAGTCGCTCAGTCGTGTCCAACTCTTTGCGACCCCGTGGACTGTAATCTACTAGGCTTCTCTGTCCACAGGATTCCCAGGCAAGAATACTGGAGTGGATTGCCATTTCCTTCTCCAGGGGATCTTCCCGACCCAGGGATCGAACCTGGGTCTCCCGCATTGGAGGCAGACGCTTTAACCTCTGAGCCACCCAGACATTAAATGAAGGAAATTCACAACTTAAGTGGAGAGATTATTTTCCAAAGTTTACAGGTGAACTGAGTTTGTAGTATTTACAATTTAAGTGCATTTTTTTCATAGAAACATTGTTACAAATACTAGTTAGGTTCCCAGCCTCCAAAGACTATCTAATAGGTAGCCAACCTGAAACAGCAGTATATATTTTCAGATTTCTCAAACTGGGGTAATATAGGAGCAGGGATTATGTAGCAGGGAAAACTCAAAACCACAGGATAAAGGTGACTCTCTGGGACTATCCATTTTATTCAGTAGTGGTGGTTTAGTTGCTAAGTTGTGTCCAACTCTTGCAACCCCACAGACTATAGCCCGCCAGGCTCCTCTGTCCATGGAATTCTCCAGGCAAGAATACTGGAGTGGGTTGCCATTTCCTTCTCCAGGGGATCTTTGAGACCCAGGGATCAAACCTGGGTCTCCTGCACTGCAGGCAGATTCTTTACTGACTGAGCTACCAGGGAAGCTTTTTTAATTTTAATTCGGTGATAAACATTTTTTCCCCCACACCATAGCATGCAGATCCCCAAGCAGGGATTGAACCTGGGGCCCCCTGCATTGGAAGTTTAGAGTTCTTAACCACTGGACCACCAGGGAGTCCTGTTCAGTGATAAACTTTAAAACAGGTTTTGTTTTTTTTTAATGGAATATTTTGACAGTGTAAAATTAAGAAAACAGACAAGCCTTCAAAGAAAATCTGCACCTGAATTAGCTCAGAGTTCTTTGGAGGAAATCTAAGGAGTGCTGGTATACACCTCTGAGCACTGCAAAAGAGGAAACATCTCTAAGTAAAGCCTCTGACAGTCTTGCTCAGAGAGCATCAGCTGATGGCCTCTACACAGACTCCTTTACCCAAAAGATGAGTCCTTCCTTGTGCAGCCGACAGTCTAAGTGGTGCCCACACATCTCTGCCCCATGTGTGCGTGCTAAGTCACTTCAGTCATGTCCTACCCTTTGTGACCCCAAGGACTGTAGCCTGCCAAGTTCCTCTGTCCATGGAATTCTCTAGGCAGGGATCTCACACCAGGAATACTGGTGTGTGTTGCCACGCCCTCCTTGAAGGGATTTTTTCCTACTTAGGTATCGAACCTGGGTCTCTTACATCTCCTGCATCGGCAGGTGGGTTCTTTAACACTGTGCCACCTGGGATGCCTACCTCTCTGCCCCAGGGCCCAGCAAAAGGAAGTAGGCATCTCAACTATAAAAAACACACAGTACCTGAATACTTAACGTGTTACAATGCTAAATAGCTCTAATTTCATTTTTATTTCTAGTATTTAAAATCTGTCATTGTCTTTTCCTACAGCTAACACAGAAATGAGGAGGAAGCTCATAGCTGGGGACTTGCTACTGGCATCTGGTGGGTAGAGGCGAGGGATCCCACTAAATACCCTACAGTGCACTGGACAGCCCCCACTAGAATGAGGAAATCATCCAGACCAAAATGTCAACAGTGCTGAGGTGGAAAAACTCTGATCTACGCTGATAAACTCTATGTTCAAATCAAATAACCTTTTGTCTACAAATTTACATTTTTGTGTCTTCCTTTGTAATATAAAAGATTCATATTTTAAAAAAAAAAGAAGAGGGACTTCCTTGGTCCAGTGGTTAAGACGCCATGCTTCCAATGCAAGGGGTGTGGGTTTAATCCTTGGTCAGGGACTAAGATCCCACAAGCCCCAGAGCATGGTTTAAAAAAAAAAAGAAGAAAAGAAATGGCAAGGGGTTTCCTTGGTGGTCTAGTGATTAAGAATCTGCCTGCTAATTCAGGGAACATGGGTTCGATCCCTGGTCCAGGAAGATCCCACATGCCCTGAAGCAACTAAGCCCATGCATCACAACTATAGAGCCTGTGTGCCTGGGGCCTGTGCTTTGCAACAAGAGAAGCCACCTCAACGAGAAGACCTTGTATGGAAACTTGAGAAAGCCCAGGCGCAGCAATGAAGACCCAGTGCAGCCAAAAATAAAATAAAATAATAAATCTTAAAAAAAAAAAGATGGCAAGTAAAGGCAGTAAATGTATTTCACAGGAGACTTGGGGTGGGGGTGGGCGAGGGCACAAGTAAGGGGCAACCACCTGAATTAACGATGATAAGACGCAGGAGCCGTCAGTATCCCATATATTATCTTGATCCCTTTTGGCCAAGTTGAAGATGCTAAGCGGTTTTTAGGGACTCATATACACAGGAATAGGCAAGATTTAGAGCCTGCCCTCTGAGAACCTACTGCTTTAATTCATTCAGAATATTCATCGAAGAAACAAAGAGCTATAGGAGAAAGGTGAAAAGTATGGGGTGTGGGAGAGGCTGGCACCAAATCAGAAGTGGGAGCAAATTAGAAAGCTTTAGCCCTTTCAGGCCTTCGTCATTCAAATTGCTTCATAAAAGCAATTCGCTGCAATTGTTTTCAATTACCTGTGGAACTAATTGAAGAGGGGAGCATAAATCACCTGTAAAAGCTAACGCTTTACCAGCTGAAAGCCAGTTACACACACTTTTCAAGGAGCGTGTGTCTCACTTGCCAGCAGGCAAATGCAGGGCTGATGGGGCCGTGGGCTGTATTATCCTGACACCCGTGTGCTGCCCCACAAAGCAAAAAGCAGCCCATCCCGCACCCAGCCTCACCCCCCAGCACCACACCACCTGCAGAAACAGGCTTAAAAGCAAGCACACCATGCACAGAATCCTGGAGACATGACTCACACCTTTTTAACCTGGAACTGAATAACTTTACTTCCCTTAACAACAAATACGAGGAAAACTTCAAAAAATGCCCAATCAAGTCTGAATGGACGTGATTAAAGCAGATGTTCCATTCTTACAGAGCTATGATTAGAGACTGAGTCTCCACAAAATATGGGGCGGGGAGGGGTTCAAGCTTCCCTGAACTTCACCACCAGACGGGGAGCAGCAAAGCACGGAAACAAGCCCAGACAATCAAGCTCTCTACCCACCTTGCAAACATTTCAAGGTCTTTGGCAAAATTTTCTGAAAGAGAAAAAGAGATGTGCTTTAATTAGCCTATCTCAACCTTAATTCAGAAGCAGAAAAGTGAAATCTCAATGTCTACAGTAAGTGTAGTGACTACTACAAATCCTTTTGAAAGTGAGAGGAGGCCCTTCGGGAGGCTCCAATGCTGGATTCATTATGACCTCTGTGTCCTCCCTGCCACCTCCACTCTTCGTTACAAACCTCTGGTAATTGTGGCTACACCTCTCCTCTCTAGAAATTATCCCTTAATTTTAAATTGTGCTAGGAGTCAGGGCTTGTGAAGACATTCATCTCCCCTGAAGTCAAGCAAATACCAGCTGTCAAACTGTGGGTGATATAAAAAAGTTATAAAGCAATGAAACAAAATTAATGTCCAAAGACTTCCCCTGGTAGTCCAGTGGTTAAGAATCGGCCTTCCAGTGCAGGCGACACAGTTTCTATACCTGGTCAGGGAACTAAGATCCCACATGAAAGAAAGTGAAAGTGTTAGTTGCTCAGTCATGTCCTACTCTTTGTGACCCCATGGACTGTAGCCCACCAGGCTCCTCTGTCTATGGAATTCTCCAGGCAAGAATACTGGAGTGGGTTGCCATTTCCTTCTCCAGGGGATCTTCTCAACCCTGTGTCTTCCGCATTGCAGGCAGATTCTTTACCATCTGAGCCACCAGGAAAGCCCCCAAGATTCCACATGCCGCCAGGCAACTAAGCCAGAATGTCACAACGAAGACCCAGAACAGCCAAAATAAAATAAATAAATAGGGCAGCTGGTCCTAGCCCTTGTTTTAAAAAAAAGCAATATTCTAGGTGGTTTAAAACAATAAAATAAAGGTGCTGATGCCCCCCTGTTAGTGTAACAGAAAGAAAAAAACTCTAAATCTTGTAATAGAAAAAAATATAGCTCTTCCCATAAACTGAATCTTACAGCCAACAGAAGAAACGTTTCATGGATGGTGTCCAGTGATAATGTTCTCTGTCTGTTGGCGAGATACGCCACGGCACCCACCCGCATTTCTCCCAGGCAAAATCAACCCCCAGGCTTTCCACACACCCACAGGAAGACCAGGGCTGCGTACCACACTGTCCAAAGGTCACCTCTGAGATCGCTGCAATGGTTTGCTTGCTGAAATTCATGTCTTTGTCTGACGCAACTTCCTCGCAAAGACAACCAACCGTGTAGTGAACCGCTGCCTTTAGCCTCTGAAGTAAAATCAAAACACTTAATGGTAAGACTGCAAATAAGAGTTCTTCACATCTTAAAAAATGAAGACCAAGAAGAGGGTCTGCTCAGCCTAAATTCCTTCAGCACTTTCCATAACGGCTGAGTGACTTTTCCAGTGTACTAATAAACCAGTGGGGTCTCTGGAATGTGACTTGTAGAAATATCACTTCCTAGTTAATGGTGATGATTTAGGTGAAGATAAGGAACAATGATGGCAGGTCAGTGGGGTGAGAAGGCAGACTGGTATCTGGGAGATGCCCGTGTACCTTTACTCAGTTATTCTACATTTACGTGCCAAGTGCCTACTGGGTGAGGGCGTGTGCTAACACGTTAGTACTAATACGTGCTACCTGAATGTTACTGACCCGAGATATTTCAATATTCACTTACATAACAAATCGCTGGCCACAGGTGTTAGTTTCTGCAAAAAAATCCCCTGATCAATAATGTGCCAGGGATCTGGGGAACGCAGTGAAAAAGAGAGAGATTTTTGCCCCTAGATGGAAGTTAACCAAGCAAATACAGAAGGACTGGTCCCTGTGCTTCAAGTCCTTGCCAGTCCCAGTCCTGCACAAGAAAAAGGATGACTGTCAGGACAACACTGGGGAAGGTTCCCAAGGGCACACCGGATCCTCCTCTGATTTGCTGGTTTGCTAGCCCACCTCAACAGGACCCTCACTGCTCCTGAGCAACACCTTCCAGTGCTGGAAAACACTTCTTCCCCACGCAGAGTAAAGAAACAAAACAAGCCACGCCAAGATCTCGGTCTCCTGTCAACGAGCTTGCTGAGCCCTGGGTGCACGCCTGCTGGGGACGGAGCTGAACTACATGTGCTGACAGCTGAACCTGAGTCAGCGTTGCCTCTACCAGCAGGTGCTCGTGGCAGAGGCAAGACAAGGAGTGACTACAAAAACACGAGTCCGGGGCCCCGAGGGGAGGCCAGACAGATGTCACAAGAGCAGGGAAGTGCAAAGCATCAGTGGAAGGAGACAAAGAGACCACCACCCTGGGAGGGATAAAGATCCTCCAAAGTCATCTTTTTTTTAGGTATGTGTAGAGGTGTGGTTGAGGAAGGTTTTCTTATCTCTCCTTGCTATTCTTTGGAAGTCTGCATCCATATGCTTATATCTTTCCTTTTCTCCTTTGCTCTTCACTTTTCTTTTTTTCACAGCTATTTGTAAGGCCTCCTCAGACAGCCATTTTGCTTTTTTGCATTTCTNAAGCCCATCTTTGCATAAAATGTTCCCTTGGTATCTCTGATTTTCTTGAAGAGCTCTCTAGTCTTCCCCATTCTGTTGTTTTCCTCTATTTCTTTGCATTGATCGCTGAAGAAGGCTTTCTTATCTCTTCTTGCTATTCTTTGGAACTCTGCATTCAGATGCTTATATCTTTCTTCTCCTTTGCTTTTCACTTCTCTTCTTTTCATAGCTATTAGAAAGGCCTCCCCAGAGAGGCATTTTGCTTTTTGCATTTCTTTTCCATGGGGATGGTCTTGATCCGTCTTCTGTGCAATGTCACGAACCTCCGTCCATAGTTCATCAGGCACTCTATCTATCAGATCTAGTCCCTTGATCTATTTCTCACTTCCACTGTATAATCATAAGGGATTTGATTTAGGTCATACCTGAATGGTCTAGTGGTTTTCCCTACTTTCTTCAATTTAAGTCTGAATTTGGAAATAAGGAGTTCATGATATGAGCCACAGTCAGCTCCTGGTCTTGTTTTTGTTGACTATATAGAGCTTCTCCATCTTTGGCTGCAAAGAATATAATCAATCTGATTTCGGTGTTGACCATCTGGTGATGTCCATGTGTAGAGTCTTCTCTTGTGTTGTTGGAAGAGGGTGTTTGCTATGACCAGTACGTTCTCTTGGCAAAACTCTATTAGCCTTTGCCCTGCTTCATTCCGCATTCCAAGGCCAAATTTGCCTGTTACTCCAGGTGTCTTGTTTCTTGACTTCCTACTTTTGCATTCCAGTCCCCTATAATTAAAAGGACATCTCTTTTGGGTGTGAGTTCTAAAATCAACCATTATCACTCTCTAATTTGAGTATTTTCATCACCTCCAGAGAAACCTTGTGCCCATTTGCTGTCACTCTCCATTTCTACCCTATCCTAAGGGACTAATCTAGTTTCTATCCCTATACATATTTGCTTTTTTTCTGGATATTTCATGTAAATAGACTTGTATGACATTTTATCTGTATGCACCTTCCATCTGCCTTCTTTCAACAGGGATACTGTTTGTGAGGCTCATCCATGATGTTGCATGGATCGGTATTTTGTTCTTTTTATTCCGGTTACTACTATTCCATTGTATGATACGGCACATTTTGTATTATCGTAAGTTGATGAACATTTGGACTGTTTCCAGTTTGGAAATGAGGAATAATGTTACTGTGGACTCTTGCACACAAGAGTAGCAGTTGTACCATTGTATGATCCCACCGGGGGTGTATAAGTGCCATCGCCACAGCATCACCAGCACTTACTGTTATCTGTCTTGCTGACAGTAGCCACTCCAGGGGGTGTGAGGTGCTATCTCACCGCCCTATTGATTTGCATCTCCCTGATGACTAACAATGTTGAGCTCCGCTTCCTGTGTTAACTGGGTATTCCTATATATTCTTTGGTGAAATGTCTATTAGAATCTTGTCCATTTTAAAAACTGGGTAGTCTTCTTACTGAGTTCTAAGAGTTCTCATATATTCTAGATGTAAGTCCTTTACCAGACATAGAATTTGCATACGTTCTCTCCCAGTTTGTGGTTTGTCTTTTCACCTCCTTAATGGTACCTTCTGAAGAACAAAAGCTTTTGATTCTGAATTAGTCCAGTTTATACATTGTACTGTTTTATAGACCATGCTTTTAGTGTCGCATCTAAAAAATTATCTGCCTAACACAAGGTCACAAGGAATTACACGTGTCTTCTTCTAAGACTTTTACTGTTTTAGCTCTTATATTCAGGTTTATGGTCCGTTTTAATTTTTGTATATAATGTAAAGAAAAGGTCTAACTTCATCTTTTTGCCTTGTTCAGTCACTAAGTCGTGACAGAATCTTTGTGACCCTATGGACTGCAGCACTCCAGGCTTCCCTGTCCTTCACTATCTCCCAGAGTTTGCTCGAACTCACACCCATTAAGTCGGTGATGTCATCCAACTGTCTCATTCTTCTGTCAACCCCTTATCCTCCTGCCCTCAATCTTTCCTATCATCAGGGTGTTTTCCAAGAGTTGGCTCTTCGCATCAGGTAGCCAAACTACTGGAGCTTCAGCTTTAGTATCAGTCCTTCCAATGAGTATTCAGGGTTGATTTCCTTTAGGATTGATGGGTTTGATCTCCGTGCAGTCCAAGGGACTCTCAAGAGTTCTCCACCACCACAATTTGAAAACATCAATTCTTTGGTCCTCAGCTTTATTTATGGTCCAACACTCACATCCGTTCATGACTACTTGAAAACCACAGCTTTGACTATATGACTTTTGTTGGCATACCCACTTGTCTCAGCACCATTTGTTGAAAAGATTATTTTTTGACCTGCTGAATTGGTTGAAAACTAATTGACCATCAATGTGAGGGGTTATTTCCATGCCCTCAATTATGTTCCATTGATCAATGTCTATCTCATGCCCAGACCACCCTGTCTTTATTACTCTTTTTCCTATGATTCAAAATCTGGAAGTTTAAGTACTCTAACGTCACTCTTTGTTTCCAAAATTGTTTAGCTATTCTGCAACCTTTGCATTTCCAAATGAATTTTTTTTTAAGATCAGATTTACAATTTCTGCAAAAAAAAAAAAAAAAAAAAAAAACCAGCTGGAATTTTGATGGGGTTTCATTGAATCTACAGATCAACCTGGGGAGAACTGCCACCTTAATAATATTGAGTGTTCTAATCCATGAATACTAAATGTCTCTTCACTTATTTACATCTTCTTTTCATTTTTACAATCTTTTATAATTTTCAGTATACAAACCTGGCCTTCTTTTGTTAAATTTACTTCTACGTTTTTTATTCTTTTTATGCTGCTGTGAATAGAATTGCTTACTGAAGTTTATTTTCAGACTGTTCATTGCTAATTCATGGAAATACAACCCATTTTTGTACATGGAGCTTGTATCCTGTAATCTTGATGAATTCATTTATTAGTTCTAGCAGTTTGTGTGTAAGTGCATTCCTTAGAATGTTCTATTACAAGATCAAGTGGTCCGTGATTAAAGACAGTCTTACTTTTTCCTTCCCAACGTGTATGCCTTTTATTTTTCTTTCCTGATTACATCATCTAGAACTTCAGTATAATGTTGGAAAGAAGTAGCTAGAGCTGACATTGTTATGTTTTTCCTGATTTCAGGTGGAGAAGGCAATGGCAACCCACTCCAGTACTCTTGCCAGAAAGAGGAGCCTGGATGGATGGAGGAGCCTGGAAGGCTGAAGTCCACAGGGTCACGAGGAGTTGGACAGGACTGAGCGACTTCACTTCCACTTTTCACTGCCGTTCATTGGAGGACATGGCAACCCACTCCAGTGTTCTTGCCTGGAGAATCCCAAGGACGGGGGACTCTGGTGTGCTGCCGTCTATGGGGTTGCACAGAGTCAGACACAACTGAAGCGACTTAGCAGCAGCAGCCTGATTTGGGGGAGGTTTCAGTCTTTTGTCATTAACTGTGCTGTTATTGTTTAGTCACTAAATTGTGAGGGACTCTCGCAATCCCATGGACTATAGCCTCCCAGGTTCCTCTGTCCATGGGATTTCCCAGGCAAGAATGCTGGAGTAGGTTGCCATTTCCTTCTCACCTATCCTTCCTACCTCTCACCTATCACCTATCACCAATTTCTTCCTACCTATGCCTGGGTAGGATCTTTCCTCCCTCTGAGATCTTTGCCTCTTGCATTGGTAGGCGAATCCTTTACTAGCCATCAGGGAAGCCCAACTATGCTGTTAGCTTTGGGTTTATCATAAAGGCCCATTATCAGGTTAGGGAATTTCCTTTCTATTCCTAGTTGGTTGAAAGTTGTTATCATGAATGAGTGTTGAATTATTCAAAAAAATTTTTTTCTGCATTTATGGTCATGCAGATCTGGCCTTTGCTTCTATTAATATTGTGTGTGATGATAACTGATCTTTTGGAAGTTAAACCAACCTTGCCATCCTGGGATGAACCTCATGTGGCCATAGCATTTAATCCTTTTTACACGATGCTAGGTTCGGTCTGCTAATATTTTTGAGAATTCTTGCATCTATATTCCTGCAGGACATCGGTCTGTGGTTTTTCTTGTGATCTCTTCATCTGGCTTTGATATCAAGGTAACATTGGCTTCAGAGAATGACCTGAAAAGCATGTCTTCCTTCTTTACACCCTGAGTTTGTAGCAAGTGTCTATGTGTACAAGCAATCTTCCAAGTCTTCAACACAGAGGATTTGCACATTTTCGGTTAGATATATTTCTAGGTATTTGGGTGTTTTTTTTTTAAATAAGGATTATTAGCAATAATATTTTAAAACTTCTTTGTCCAATTGCTTATTGTAGTTTATAGAAATATTACTGATCTTTGTATATTGACCTTGTATCCAATGACCTTCTCAATTCTATGATGAAGTCTAATAATTTTTGGAAGGTTCTTTGGGACGTTCTACTCATAATATCATGCGAGCTGCAGATGACAACACTGAGAATGAAGTACATGAATAGGCAGGGTACAAACTGTTTCCGGGTGCTAGAACATGAGCCACACTCGACTTAAACGTAAGTCAGTGGAGTGAGGGGGTCCACTTGGCACGAGAGCAGAGGCATACTCAGGCAGCACACACAGCTCCACGGGGTGTGTGACTTGGAGCAGATTGAAAGCCTGTCTTCTAACAATTCTGCATCCTTCTCTACGGCAGGAGCAGGTCCTGCTTCCCAGGGCCGTCCTCTGTGGCCAAATGCCATTCCATGCCCACTGCTGGCTCTTTCCCTCTGCTCTCCTTCTACCAGGCCCCAGAGTGTGGCCAAGACCCAGGCAAATGATTGGCAGGCATGGGGCGGGGGGGATCCCCATTGGAAACCCCACCTCTGTGGCTCCTGGTATGTAATGGCTGTGGCTCTCCTGTGATACTCCGGAGGGTGAACTCATCAGCAGTGGGGACTTCGCCTTATTCACCCGTGGGTTCGGTCTGGAGTGGAGCAGACACTCAATCCCCACCTTCTCCTGTGTGCGTTCATCAGTTTATTTGTCCAGAGGTGCATCAGGGACTGTTGAGTCACTGAGATTTGGCTCGGTAAGCATTATTACAGCCCTCCATTAGCAGAGGTAAAGATTTCACCGTTTTTAATTAAATTACTTCTTCAATATACTAATAAAAGCTGAGGTGGGTGAACACACGGGAGCCTTCGTTTATCTTAAAGCAGTGACCCGGTCAGCACTCTGGCAGGCGGCTCAGTGCAGGGAGGAAGTACGCCAGCTCGGGGGGCAGCTGCTTCCAGTCTTAGCCCCACCGCTCACTAGCAGGGGTAGCCTCGGGCCGGGCCCTCACTCCCAGCCTCCTTTCCTCAGCAAATGAGGGTGAAACAAAAAGGATCAAGTGAAAGTAACAACAGTATCTGCCTGACAGAGATGTTGAGAGGCTAAAGGGAGTGGACACCACAAAAATCACTGGAGGCAGAGCCTGGCATGTAGACTGGGCCATTCTCAGAGAACAGGTCCGGTGTGAAGATGAACTGTGCCTGGCATACCAGCTAGAGCATATCCCCCGGACAAAGCAGGACCCAGAGCTCAGAATCCACGCTGTGCGGAGGCATTCTAGAGACAGAGGCGAGCAGCTGCGGCCTCTAGCGCAAACCGGCGCCCTCCAGCCCTCCTCCAGGCCCTGGGAGCCTCCCCCGAGCCCGGCCCACAGCGGAGACTGTCCCGGGGTGGCGGGCTTGGCCAGGGGGACCCGGAGGCCAGGGGACTCCTCTTCTGTCTGAGCCTGAGGCAAAGTAGTTCAGTGCACTCCTGGTTATTTACTAGAGATTCAGTAATTGGATGTGCTCAGTAAATAACTAACTTGTGAGACGTGGCTCTGAACCAAAAGCATCTGAATGCTGCTTTCTAAAATGAACGTGAAAGTGGGACAGGAGCTAATGTTTAAAAGAAAATCATGAACAAGCCTCCCTTTGCAGGACAGGTAAGCAGTTAAACAAACTATTTGGGGACTAAGAAAATGTTCCCATTCGGGGCTACAAGTTGGTTATGAACCCTTAAACTCTAGGGTGGGGATGGGAGGAAAGCTTGATAGGTCAAGGTTAGTCCTTAACTATACAGCTAATGGTGATGAGTCACTCCTTCCTTAACAATCTTGACACATGCTGTTCTCAGCCCCTGGCATTCATCTCATTTCACTGCAGTAAACTTCATGTCCCCTATCTTCCCAACTAGACCCAGCTCACGAGGTCAGGCTTTGCCTCCCTAAGCACTCAGAAGAAGTGCCAGCATATCATTGAGACGTGGCTCTGAACCAAAAGCATCTGAATGCTGCTTTCTAAAATGAACGTGAAAGTGGGACAGGAGCTAATGTTTAAAAGAAAATCATGAACAAGCCTCCCTTTGCAGGACAGGTAAGCAGTTAAACAAACTGTTTGGGGACTAAGAAAATGTTCCCATTCGGGGCTACAAGTTGGTTATGAACCGTTAAACTCTAGGGTGGGGATGGGAGGAAAGCTTGACAGGTCAAGGTTAGTCCTTAACTATACAGCTAATGGTGATGAGTCACTCCTTCCTTAACAATCTTGACACATGCTGTTCTCAGCCCCTGGCATTCATCTCATTTCACTGCAGTAAACTTCATGTCCCCTATCTTCCCAACTAGACCCAGCTCACGAGGTCAGGCTTTGCCTCCCTAAGCACTCAGAAGAAGTGCCAGCATATCACGGTGGTGGTGGTGGTTTAGTCCAGCTCTCGCAAGCCCCTGGACTGTAGCCCACCAGGCTCTTCCGGCCGTGGCATTTCCCAGGCAATAATACTAGAGTGGGCTGTCATTTCCTTCTCCAGAGACTCTTTCCCACNCTCAGAAGAAGTGCCAGCATATCACGGTGGTGGTGGTGGTTTAGTCCAGCTCTCGCAAGCCCCTGGACTGTAGCCCACCAGGCTCTTCCGGCCGTGGCATTTCCCAGGCAATAATACTAGAGTGGGCTGTCATTTCCTTCTCCAGAGACTCTTTCCCACCCAGGGATCAGGCCTGCATCTCCTGCACTGCAGGCGGATTCTTTACCACTGAGCCACCTGAGAAGCCCATAGCATATAATGGGAGCTCAAAAATATTTGTTGAGTGATAAATGAATGAGTATACAGTTTTTATTGGTCCTGTTGAGTGTTAGCCTTCCTTGCAACAGTGAGTTTTTCACCAGAGTTTCAAAATCTTACAGACTTGATGAGCAGCAGTGCTTTCTTCAACGATGTATAGTGGTCTTCACATCTAAGTAACTTTGTGATAATGTTTTCCTTATGAACCTGATTCCTAAAGTTGATGCTACAAAATTAAGAGAAAGACAAGAATAAGGTTATGTTCTTGACCTTTGCTGATGCAAAAAAAAGAAAAAAAGAAAAAAGAAAATCACCCTAACAACATCTATACTAATGCTTTATTTCTGCATAGCTCCTCTTCCAAAAAGTGTCACATGCTCGTGTGGGCCCATCTGTCACTCAGTCAACGTGGTACCTAATCAGGGAGCCAGCTTGCATGCAGTTCCCACAGGCGTCAATTAGTCTTGCAGCCCCATCACTCTCCCTTTTCCTTGCCGAATAGTTGTGGCCAGCCGTCTGGCCAGTTCGGGCCTTTGGTCTCAAAAAAAGACCAGAAAAGATGCCAAGATCATGGTTGAGAACAAACTGATCACTATTGAGATCACTGCTGAAAGCAGCACCTCCTTATAGAGGCAGCATGTTGTAGCCCACTCGCCCACANTGAAAAAGTTGGCTTAAAGCTCAACATTCAGAAAATGAAGATCATGACATCTGGTCCCATCACTTCATGAGAAATAGATGGGGAAACAATGGAAACAGTGTCAGACTTTATTTTCGGGGGCTCCAAAATCACTGCAGATAGTGACTGCAGCCATGAAGTTAAAAGATGCTTACTCCTTGGAAGGAAAGTTATGACCAACCTACATATTCAAAAGCAGAGACATTACTTTGCTAACAAAGGTCCATCTAGTCAAGGCTATTGTTTCTCCTGTGGTCATGTAGCAGCAGCAGCATGTATGGATGTGAGAGTTTGACTGTGAAGAAAGCTGAGTGCCAACTGATTGATGCTTTTGAACTGTGGTGTTGGAGAAGACTCTTGAGAGTCCCCTGGACTGCAAGGAGATCCATCCTAAGGATATCAGTCCTGGGTGTTCATTGGAAGGACTGGTGCTGAAGCTGAAACTCCAATACTTTGGCCACCTCATGTGAAGACTTGACTCATTGGAAAAGATCTTGATGCTGGGAGGGATTGGGGGCAGGAAGAGAAGGGGACAACAGAGGATGAGATAGCTGGATGGCATCACCAACTCGATGGACATGACTTTGGGTAAACTCCAGGAGTTAGTGATGGACAGGGAGGCCTGGCATGCTGCGATTCATAGGGTCACAAAGAGTCGAATACGACTGAGCAACTGAACTGAACTGAGAGGTGTAGTTAGGGTTAGGGGAACAGGACAGGGATCCTTCTCATTGCTCCAGAAGATTCCTCCATCCCTCCATCCTTCCCCCTCCTCCACTTCCAGGAATAGGTTAAGGGCCTTCTTTAATAGAGGCTAAGTCTTGGACTGCAAGGAGATCCAACCAGTCCATTCTAAAGGAGATCAGCCCTGGGTGTTCTTTGGAAGGAGTGATGCTAAAGCTGAAACTCCAGTACTTTGGCCACCTCATGCGAAGAGTTGACTCATTGGAAAAGACTGTGATGCTGGCAGGGATTGGGGGCAGGAGGAAAAGGGGATGACACAGGATGAGATGGCTGGTTGGCATCACCGACTCGAAGGACATGAGTTTGAGTGAACTCGGGGAGCTGGTGATAGACAGGGAAGCCTGGTGTGCTGCAATTCATGGGGTCGCAAAGAGTCGGACAGGACTGAGCAACTGAACTGACTGAAGTCATGCCTGTGTATGCTCAGTTGCCAAGTCATGTCTGACTCTGCAATCCATGGACTATAGCCCACCAAGCTCTTCTGTCCACAACATTCTCCAGGCAAGAATACTGGAGTGGGATGCCATTTCCTCCTCCAGGGGATCTTCCCCACCCAGGGATGGAACCCAGGACTCCTGCAGGTCTCTTGCCTTGCCGGTGGATTTTTTTACCAATGAGCCACTGGCTTGGGTCAGAGGTTAAGTCTCTAGACTCTAAATTCCTCAAGGGCAGGACCCTTCAGTACTGTTCATGGCTGTCCACCTAGTGCCAAGAACACCTAGCTGAGTGAACAGTGGGATCCTCCATCAGGTCACCACTGCACAGAGGATGAGGTTCAAATTTCTCAGTCCATCTCTGCAACCTGACTCACTTATTCATTATTCAGTAAGCATTTATTGTCTGTTGAGAGCTAGGCTCTGTACTAGGGGCCGAGAACACAAAACTGAAAAGAACAGTCCCTGTTCTCAAAGAGTTTATCTCCCACATCTTTGCCATGAATAGACTCTTCGAAACCACCAATGTCATGAAACCCAAAGGAGGTGGAGAACCGTTCCAGGAGAGACTAAAGCCAGGACTAGACACAATGCATGATCCCCGACTGGATCCTGGGTGAAGGAAAAAAAGACCATGAAAGAATATCTTTGAAAAAAAAAAAAAAAAGAATATCTTTGGAACAACTTGAGAAAACTGAATATGGATTCATATTAGATAATAGGATTTTATCAATTATCAAGCTTCTTGAATGTGATCAGATATTATGACCTTGGAAGAAGCATGTTAAAGCATTAAAATTTAAAGGTGAAGCATCAAGTGTATTTAATTCTCAAATAATTTCAAGAAAAGGGAGCAAATACAGCAAAATGTTAACTGGTTAATCGAGATGAGGGGCACATGGGTGATGAATGCGGTGATCTGCAACCTTTTCTGAAGGCTCGAACTTCAAAATAAAGGGAGGTGGTGGGTAAACAGCTTCTGAAATTTAGGAAGCGCCCCTTTCCTGAGCTCATTCTCAATTCTCTTCAGTTAATCCTCTGAGATTCTTGGTTTTACTCACGACTCTCCCACACGGTATTTATTCGCGGTGCTGACTGAAGGACTGAATACCAGCAACTACGCCGTGAGCTGATAATACACCCTGATTTTTCCGTCTAGGAAAATGAGTTGGGGGAGAGTCAACACAACACTCTGTGCGGAGTCGAAATTCGAACCCACATCCGATGGGTTCCGGAGCCGGACGGCCGGGTTTGCACCAGGTTCCGAGGCCGCCGCCTCCCCCGCAGGATGGACGCACCGACTAGAGGAGCCAACATTTTAGAGCTCGTCCCGCGTGCCTCAGAACAACCCTGTCCGAGGAGACTGAGCCTGTCACAAAGCCAGAGGGGCCTCCGCCGCCGGACTCCCAGTGCACGGCAGGCATTTTCCCCGCATCTTCCCTCTCACTCAGCCACCCCAAGCTCCGACCCGCCAATCCAAGGAAACCGTCTCCCAGCACCCCCCGCGACAGCCGGGTCGGCTCAGGCGCAGGCGCCAGAGGCCGGAGGCGGCCGAGCTCGACTTCCGACTCGGGCCTCCGTACGAAGACGAGGCTGGGCTGAGGCGGCGCCTTTTTCCCCGCAGAATCTCGACGCCGTCCTTCCCCAGCCCCGCCAGGACCCCATTCTCCTGTACCTGTCGGTAAGAGAAGCTTTGCTGCTCCTCGGACCACTCCTCTTCCTCCGTCATCACCACGGGCGGATCCTGGCAGGCGCGCCAGGACAGAAAGACGCGGCCGCCTGGGAGACGTGGTCGGATTTTCCCGCCGCGGCGCCGGGCGACGGGCCGCGCTGGGGGCCAAAGCGCGAAGCTGCCGGCTGCCTCGCGCGCCCCCTGGCGGCGACTCTGGGAAGGGACCCTCACAGCGCGCCTGCGCCCGCCCGGCCCCAGCCAAGCTCCCCTGGGACCTCTGGCCCAGCTCTGCGCCCCGAAAAGTTGTCAACACCAGCTCTCAGAAACAATGTGTGTGTAGGGACAAGGGTTCGCAACTCGGTTGTAAATTACATGCGGCTGCAACCTAGATATGCCTTGCAAAATCTAGTGTGAGTTTTTTATAATTCTATACAAAGTCAGATCACTGATAAATGTTTGATTTCTACCCCTTTCAGCGAAAAGTTTCTCACCCTATTGCTGTTGCCAAAGGAATATAGTTTTGACCCAAGTGTTAACTGATTTTCCTTTATGTTAAGAATTAAGGCACTTAGCAGGATTCCCTGGCGGTCCAATGGCTAAGATTCCTCACTTCCACTGCAGGGGGTGCGGGTTTAATCTCTGGTGTGGGAGCTAAGAACCTACATGCCAGGCGGCCATGAATTTTTAAAAAAAAAACAAAACGGAAATAAGGGACTTCCCTGGTGGTCCATCCAGTGGAGTTCAATCCCAGGGCGGGAGCTAAGATCCCACATGCCTTGTGGCAAAAAGAGAAAACAGAAGCACTATTTTTACCAACTGAGCTGTCAGGGAAGCCCTGTAATAAATTCAGTGAAGACTTAAAAAAAAAAAAGAAGTGAAAAATAGTGAAACCTAACAGTTAGATCTGCACTGCTTCCAAACTTTCTTCAGTTATTTTCCTCCTTCCCAGCTTCACTCTTTAAGTTTCCCTCATTTTTGGATGACGTGAGGAAGGAACTTCTCTACTGAACTGAATAATAGTGTCAAGTACTGGAAGAATATTTCCTCAACTTATGCTATTCATGCTACGAAGGGAAAGACACCATGCACATTCAAGTTCAATCTGCGTTATTAACATCCACCTCTGATTTGCAGGTTTCCTTGGTGTAAATACTCCCACTATTCCAGATTTCAAGCAACCAGTATGAAGAAGCTGAACTCATTTGTTACAAACTAGACTTTCATGCATTGGAGAAGGAAATAGCAACCCACTCCAGTGTTCTCGCCTGGAGAATCCCAGGGACAGGGGAGCCTGGCGGGCTACCGTCTATGGGGAACTAAAGACAGAGTCAGACATGACTGAAGTGACTTAGCAGCAGCAGCAGACTTGTTTGACTCATTGGAAAAGACCCGATGCTGGGAAAGATTGAAGGCAGGAGAAGGGGACAACAGAGGATGAGTTGGTAGGATGGTGTCACCGATTCGATGGACATGAGTTTGAGCAAGCTCCGGCAGTTGGTGATGGTCAGGGAAGCCTGGCGTGCTGCAGTCCACGGTGTCACAAAGAGTCAGACACAACTGAGTGACTGAACTGAACTGAGACCTGTTTGAGAGTTGGACCATGAAGGCTGAGCATCGAAGAATTGATGCTTTTGAACTGTGGTGCTGAAGAATACTCTTGAGAGTCCCTTGGACTGCAAGGAGATCATACCAGTCAATCCTAAAGGAAATCAATCCTGAATATTCATTGAAGGACGGATGCTGAAGCTGAAGCTCCAATACTTTGGCCACCTGATGAGAAGAACCGACTCATTGGAAAAGACCCTGATGCTGGGGAAGATCGAAGGCAGTAGAAGAAGGGGACAACGAAGGGTGAAATGGTTGGATGGCATCACCAACTCAATGAGTTTGAGCAGGCTCTGGGAGACGGTGAAGGACAGGAAAGCCTGGTGTGCTGCAGTGCAGTCCATGAGGTCACGAAGAGTCAGACATGACTGAGTGACTAAACAACAGCAGGCTTGTTTGCCCCACAAGCAGCAGGCCTGACACTGAAGTTTGCAGCAGAGAAAGAGTTTGCTGATGAGGTCATCACAAAAGGAGAACAAATCACAGATCCAGCTCTGAGGGCCAGAGGCTTGAGATGGTAATGGGATAAAGAAGCAGCGGGGCGGGGCGGGGTTGGGTGGTGGTGTCCCCAGCTGTCCAGTGGTTAAAACAGTTAAGACTCCATCTTCCAATGCAGGAGGGTGCAGGTTCGATCCCTGGCAGGGGAACTAAAGGCCCACGTGCCGCAGGGCAAGGTCAAATTAAAACAAAAGCAGCAAAATGGTCTTAGGCATGAGGAAAGACAATTGGAGACAGAGGAAAGGTGAGGCAATCTGTGTCCTGCACCAGCCCAGCTTTAGGCTCAGTGGTCTGAACTGGGCAAGACCCAACCCCAAAGTTCTGGAAAACAATGTAAAACCTCCGTTACTATAGTGACCCATACATCAGAAGCATTATCTGTAGGGCTGGTTTCAAAGTCTAGTGATACATTACCTTGCCTAAGTGAAGCTCAGAGGGTATGCAGCTAGAGAATGGGTGAAAAAAGGCAAGTCAGCAGGCTTAATCAGTAAAGAAGCTGCAAGCAGGAAGGTTTCTGACACGCTGTTCTCTTATCTGCTGTTCTGTAGGACGCACGCCGAGCTTCTGTTAACCCTTTGGACCTGATTTCACACAGGGAATAGATGCTGCACACCCACCATTCAGACACAGTAGCTGGAGATAACCAAGAACGGATGATAGAAAGATGTGCAACACAGTAGCAGAATTAAGAAGTGATGACTTTTGAGTTTTTACTGCCTTTGTTTTTAATACAATTTTTAAAGTTTGAATTTATGTAATTTAATTTTTTTAATGTCTTTACAAAAATCTGTTTGTTGGACTTCCCCGGTGATCCAGTGGTAAAGAATCTGCCTGCCAGTGCAGACATGGCTTCAAGACCTGATCTGGGAAGAGTCCACACACCATGGGGCAGCTAAGCCTGTGAGCGACTACTGAGCCCATGAACCACAGCTACTGAAGCCTGCATGCCCTAGAGCCTGTCCACAACAAGAGAAGCCAGCTGCAACCGTAAGAAAGCCCTTGGGCAGCAACAAAGACCCAGCTCAGCCAAAAATAAAGTTTTAATAAATCTACTTATTGTTTTATCTTTTGACCTAACCACGTGGCCTGTAGGATCTTAGTTCCCCAAACAGGGATCAACTCCCCACCCCCTGCACACACCTCAGAGGCTTAACCACTAGACCTTCAGGAAAGTCACATCATAACTTAATTCTTAGTAATGACTGTGTATGTCTCTAGTTTTCTCTTCTCTTGAAAATCAGGCATTCACCTCTTGCTGTAGGAACTTGCTCTAGCACACTTCTGGCCTGGCACATAGTATGCACTTATTAATCCCAAGTGGAAAGAATGTACTATGCTGAAATCAGTTTTGAAAGACCTGAGTGCCCAGCCTGCTTAACTGAGGTCCAGTGAGAGCCCAGGGCCCAGCTCGTGGTGGGGGCTCACTGAGTGTTTGTTGAGGATCTGACTCACAGCAGCATCTCAGTGAGTCCTGAAAAAGCAGATGCTCCTGAATAATAGACCAGCTCCCCAGGTCATCAGCAATGCAGGGGCCCCCAACTTTTTTTTTTTTAAGAAATTAAAAGTCTCCAGTACAAAACTTTGCAAACCACTTTTGACATGTTCAGTCAGTCACAGCACCTTCTCCATATGCTGTACAAATATTTCAATTGTGTTTTTACCATTCTTGAAATAAGCAAAAAAAAAAAAAGCAATTTGACTCTGACATACAGGTATCCCCTGCCTTTGAAAGTTTGCAGTAGGCCTCTTCGTTTTTTAAAATATTTATGTATGTGTCTATTAATATTTGACTGCACTGGAGTTTAACTGCAGCATGCAACACCTTTAGTTACGGCAGGTGCACTCTCAGTTGCAGCGTGGGGGATCTGATTCCTGATCAGGGATCAAACCCCAGCCCCCTGCATTGAGATCACGGAGTCTTAGCTACCAGACCACCAAGGAAGTCCCTCAGCCACTTTGTTTTTTTTTTTTTTTTTAGAAGTTCTCCATTACTGTGGTTATGGCTTTTTTTCTGGTGAAAGTGAAAATTCGCTTTCGGTTTGCAAAAACAGGTGCTAAGGTATGTGTTCAGTTGCTCAGTGACGTCCGACTCTGTGACCCCATGTACTGTAGGCTCTGTCCATGAAATTTTCCAGGCAAGAATACTGTAGTGGGTTGCCATTTCCTTCTCCACTGGATCTTCCCAACCCGGGGATCAAACCTGCCTCTCTTGGCAGGCAGATTCCTTACCACTGCGCCACCAAGTGGCAGAACTTGAACTTTCAGGACGGGGAGCCTCAGGGGAAGTAGTATTTTCAGACCCTCTCACACTTCCTTTACAGTGTAGTGCTGTGTTTACTTCTAACTCATGCTGAGAGCCCCTAGAGGCCTCATCACATCCCAGTCCTTTCCTCTTTTCCAGCACCTTCCCACTGCAGATTAAAATCAACTGGCTTTCTTGACAAATATAAAACTACCAAGGAGAAGAAGGGTGCAGAGTTTATTTGTTCTTAGTTGGAAGAATATACAAGCGGCCTCCCTCTTACTACCTCTATGGAAGAGTCAGGGATAGAGGAGAAAGAGAGATTGTAGATGAAGAATCATACAGGGTTTCCTTTTGACTCCTCAGTCCACAGCTATCCCTCATCTCAGCTGAATCCTAAGCAGGGGAGGGGTGCTGAGGAGGCAGAAGTTCAACACACAAATCATTAGGGGTTGATTATGGCTTCCCAGGAGGCTTTAGTGTAAAGAACTTGCCGGCCAATACAGGGGACATGGGTTCAATCCTCNGGCCTCTTCGTTTTTTAAAATATTTATGTATGTGTCTATTAATATTTGACTGCACTGGAGTTTAACTGCAGCATGCAACACCTTTAGTTACGGCAGGTGCACTCTCAGTTGCAGCGTGGGGGATCTGATTCCTGATCAGGGATCAAACCCCAGCCCCCTGCATTGAGATCACGGAGTCTTAGCTACCAGACCACCAAGGAAGTCCCTCAGCCACTTTGTTTTTTTTTTTTTTTTTAGAAGTTCTCCATTACTGTGGTTATGGCTTTTTTTCTGGTGAAAGTGAAAATTCGCTTTCGGTTTGCAAAAACAGGTGCTAAGGTATGTGTTCAGTTGCTCAGTGACGTCCGACTCTGTGACCCCATGTACTGTAGGCTCTGTCCATGAAATTTTCCAGGCAAGAATACTGTAGTGGGTTGCCATTTCCTTCTCCACTGGATCTTCCCAACCCGGGGATCAAACCTGCCTCTCTTGGCAGGCAGATTCCTTACCACTGCGCCACCAAGTGGCAGAACTTGAACTTTCAGGACGGGGAGCCTCAGGGGAAGTAGTATTTTCAGACCCTCTCACACTTCCTTTACAGTGTAGTGCTGTGTTTACTTCTAACTCATGCTGAGAGCCCCTAGAGGCCTCATCACATCCCAGTCCTTTCCTCTTTTCCAGCACCTTCCCACTGCAGATTAAAATCAACTGGCTTTCTTGACAAATATAAAACTACCAAGGAGAAGAAGGGTGCAGAGTTTATTTGTTCTTAGTTGGAAGAATATACAAGCGGCCTCCCTCTTACTACCTCTATGGAAGAGTCAGGGATAGAGGAGAAAGAGAGATTGTAGATGAAGAATCATACAGGGTTTCCTTTTGACTCCTCAGTCCACAGCTATCCCTCATCTCAGCTGAATCCTAAGCAGGGGAGGGGTGCTGAGGAGGCAGAAGTTCAACACACAAATCATTAGGGGTTGATTATGGCTTCCCAGGAGGCTTTAGTGTAAAGAACTTGCCGGCCAATACAGGGGACATGGGTTCAATCCTCGGGGCATGAAGATCCCATGGAGAAGGAAATGGCAACCCACTGCAGTATTCTTGCCTGGGAAATCCCACGGACAGAGGAGCCTGGTGGGCAACAGTCCATAGGGTTGCAAAGAGTCCCACACAACTGAAGAGTCCGACACGACTGAAGCACACACAGAATCTGAGGAGGGCTGAATCTGCAGGTGCAGAACCACAGGTTTGGAGGAGGTAATAAGTACAATGGCACCCCACCCCAGTACTCTTGCCTGGAAAATCCAATGGGCGGAGTAGCCTGGTGGGCTGCAGTCCATGGGGTCGCTAGGACAGACTGAGCGACTTCACTTTCACTTTTCTCTTTCATGCATTGGAGAAGGAAATGGCAACCCACTCCAGTGTTCTTGCCTGGAGAATCCCAGGGATGGGGGAGCCTGGTGGGCTGCCGTCTATGGGGTCACACAGAGTCAGACACGACTGAAGTGACTTAGCAGCAGCAGCAATGAGTATAAGGTATACACTGATTTTCAAGGGTGGGGTGGGGGTGGTGAGAACCCCACCCAGCTCCTGTTTAAGGGTCAGCTGTTTGGTAGGAACTGTTTTTACTGGATGAAAAGCTACCATGTAAACTGGCCATTGTGTGCTCAGTCGCTCAGTTGTGTCCAACTCTGCGACCCCTTGAACTGTAGCCCTCCAGGCTCCTCTGTCTATGGGACCTTCCAGGCAAGAATACTGAAGTGGGTTGCCATTTCCTTCTGCAAACTGGCCGCTATGTGGCAGCATTGCGTCACATCAGGAAACAAGGCTCTACTGGTGATCATCAGGAATTAATACTGTGCACTAACTTTCGGAGAAGGCAATGGCACCCGACTCCAGGACTCTTGCCTGGAAACTCCCATGGACGGAGGAGCCTGGTAGGCTGCAGTCCATGGAGTCTCGAAGAGTCGGACATGTCTGAGCACCTTCATTTTCACTTTTCACTTTCATGCATTGGAGGAGGAAATGGCAACCCACTCCAGTGTTCTTGCCCGGAGAATCCCAGGGACTGCAGGGCCTGGTGGGCTGCCATCTGTGGGGTCGCACAGAGTCGGACACGACTGAGCAACTTAGCAGCAGCAGAGCACTAACTTGCTCATGAATGTGACACAGGTGCCCTGCCCTCCGAGGTAGGTACTGTTACCCCCATTTTATAGCTGAAGAGGGTCCCACAGGTGAAAGAACTTTGCCTAAGGTTAAAACAGGCAGGTAGCAGTAGAGTCCAGATTTGAAGCAGCCTGGCTTCTGAGTCCACGGACTTATCCTCTGCTCTGGTCCCACTGTCCTCACCATAAACAGGCAAGCACAGTGCAGGCTTCCTGAGCCCTTTCCAGGTGCATTAAATAGGGGACCATAAATGTTGAATCGTTTATTTTTTCCTAAATTTGCCCTGTAAAATGTCAAATCAAAACTCCACCAGCTGTTACACATCTTCTAGGAGCTCCTGGCTTTTTGGCTAAGATCAAGGGTAGTGTAGGGGCTTCCCAGGTGGCACAGTGTTAAAGACACCACCCGCCAGTGCAGTACACAGATACTCAGTTTCCATCCTGGGTGGGGAGACCCCCTGGAGGAGGAAACGGCAACCCACTCCAGTATTTTGCCTGGACAAAATATTCCATGGATAGAGGAGCCTCTCGGGCTACAATCCGTGAGGCCAGAGAGTCAGACACAACTGAGTGACTGAGCACAAGGACTCATGGGGTCAGGAGTTTCAGATTCTCTCACCACCAAACAAACGGCTACAGCAGTGTGTAACTATACCCCTTGAGCACACTGAGCGGTAGGATAATCTGGTGATTATGTGTGTGGATTCTGGCTCAGACTTTGGTTCTGCAGGAGCTCTGTGACCTTGGACAAGTTACTTCACATCCTCAAGCTCTGTCTGTAAACTGGGAATAATGATAGTACCTCTTTCAGAGGCTGTTGTATTAAACAAGTAAGCTTAAAACAGTGCCTGGCACACCCTCTGTTGGTTAATATTATATTCTTATGTGTGCCATTGATTACTATATGAGACCCTCCGGAAAATCCCCAAATAAGGCCAGAGTTCCCAACCTTCCCATGTCACAAATTGTCCTTTTCAAAGGAAGCATATATGGCAGATTATATTTGAAAAAAAAAAAAAAGGAATAATCTCCTGACCCACATGCTCCTCTAGAACTTTCCACTCCACCATCAAGAGGTAAAGCCTAATACTCCTTCCCTTGAACTTAGGCCTTGCTTGTAATTGATATAATATGGCTGAAATAATGCTCTGCTACGTCCATTGTTGTTGTGTAGTCACTCAGTCATGTCTGACTCTTTTCAACCCCATGGACTGCAGCACGCCAAGGCTTTCCTGTCCTTCACTATTCTCCCAGAGTTTGCTCAAACTCATGTCCATCTCATCTTCCGTTGTCCCCTTCTCCTCTTGCCTTCAATCTTTCCCAGCATCAGGGTCGTTTCCAATGAGTCTGTTCTCCACATCAGGTGGCCAAAGCTTCAGCTTCAGCATCAGTCCCTCCAATGAATATTCAGGACTGATTTCCTTTAGGATTGACTAGTTTGATCTCCTTGCAGTCCAAGGGACTCTCAAGAGTCTTCTCCAACACCACAGTTCTTCGGTGCTCAGCTTTCTTTATAGTCCAACTCTCACATCCATACGTGACTACTGGGAAAACCATAGCTTTGACTAGATGGACCTTTGTCAGCAAAGCAGTGTCTCTGCTAATGCTTTCTAGGTCATAGCTTTTCTTCCAAGGAGCAAACATATTTTAATTTCATGGCTGCAGTCAGCATCTGCAGTGATTTTTGAGCCCAAGAAAATAAAGTCTGTCACTTTCTCCATTGTTTCCCCATCTATCTGCCAATATGGCTAGGCGTTAAAGGCAAGGAGGTGTTTGTTTTGTTAGCTGCAACACTGAGCCACCAAGTAAGATGTTTTGCCTCAGCAAGGCCAACTGAGGCCACATGGTGAAGCTGCCATGTACCTTTCCAGCTGATAGCCTGGGCTGAGGTCCCAGCCAACATTGGCCACCTGATGAATGAAGCAGACAGACACCTCCACATGGTCCCAACCATGGAACCAGCCCCAGCTTTCAAGTCTTCCTAGCTGAGGCCCCCAGATATTGTGGAACAGAGATAAGCCATCACCCCGGTAGCCTTCCAAATTTCTGACCCTTAGAATTAGGATAAAAAAATGGTAGTTGTGTTACACCACGGAGTTTGGGGTGGTTTGTTACGCACTGGGAAGAAACTGGCACAGGGTATCCATTACGAAACAGTGAATGTGTCTGTGCTAAGATACAAACTAAGCATGGCATATACATCCTGACTGTCTCTCTACCCCTCCTGAAAAGATGGTTTCCATCTGCCTCGAAGATGACAGCTGCAAATCCCCTGACTAAAGCCTCTGCTGAGAGATCATGTCTGCTCCCTTGTCGGATCTATGTCTTTTTTTTCTTCAATTGAAGTGTAATTGCTTTACAATATTGCGTTAAGTTTCTGCTTAACACAATCAATCAGGCCTACGTGTGTATATATATCCGGACCCACTTGAGCCTCCCTCCCCACCATAGGTCTAATTAACTTCTTTCTGTCCCAAATAAAGCAGAAAGAAGTTGTGGCTGACATGGTAATAGACCTACAGTTTGTTTGTTTTGNTTACAATATTGCGTTAAGTTTCTGCTTAACACAATCAATCAGGCCTACGTGTGTATATATATCCGGACCCACTTGAGCCTCCCTCCCCACCATAGGTCTAATTAACTTCTTTCTGTCCCAAATAAAGCAGAAAGAAGTTGTGGCTGACATGGTAATAGACCTACAGTTTGTTTGTTTTGCCAAGGGAGGCCTTTTGCCAGAACGGCCACCAGATTGTCCCTGCAGCAGTTGTGCTTGAAAGGACTCACCTGGCTGGGAGCAGAACCCGTCTTTGTCCACCTCCATCCATTTTTGTAATTGTTCAACTACCTCGCCTTCACCAGGAGGTAGGTAATAAAGAGTAAATCATAATAGGATTCACTATGTGCCAAACACTAACCCTCAGAAGCGCTCTGTGACACAGGTGCTATCATCTTTTTACAGACGAGGCAGCACATAGGTACCGAGATTAAGGATCAGAGTAACCATGAATTAGTGGTGAATCTAAGGTATGGGTCCAGGCTCTAACCTTTGGGCTGGGCTGCTTTTACTAGAGCTAACATAGGGAGTTTTTTATCGATGTATTTTTCTAATAAGTCATGGTATGTAAAATTCCTAAGGCATGAGATCATATATAGTAAAAAAAAAAAAAAAAAACCACCCAGGCAAAGGACTCATATTATTTTAACAATAAAAATATCTTGCCCTTCTTGGGCCATAATGGGAACCTGGGAGCTTGTTAGAAATGCAGAATATGTACACAGGTATACCTGTGGCTGATTCATGTTGATGTATGGCAAAAACCATCACAATATCGTGAGGTAATTATTCTCTAAAAATAATTTTTAAAAAGAAATGCAGAATATGGGTTCCCCACCCCAGACCTGCTGACTCACAGCCTACTTCCTCCCACTCCCAACCAGTGCCAAGCTCCACCCCTGGCAGGGTGGTAGCTGTTAGTGGTGTCTTCAGTGAAGATCTGCTTAACTTACACACCTAGGCACACAGAGGAGCCCTGCCAAGAATTCAGGGCTGGTTTGTAAAGTGAATTTACCAGTAAGTGCTAGAAGTAACATTTGGTTTCTTCAGAAATATCACTGTGTCCAGGACAGGCACACCCTCAAGTGGTAATTATTACCATTACCAATAATTACCATTTATGTGGGTGCTTATTATGTGTCAAGTGTTGTTCAGTTTTTACCAGGTGTATCTTCAAAATAGCCTTAAGGAGGCCAGAATTCTGGAGTGGGTAGCCGTTCCCTTCTCCAGGGGATCTTTCCCAACCCAGGGATCGAACTCAAGTCTCCCAAGCTGCAGGTGGATTCTTTACCAGCTGGGCCACAAGGGAAGCATCTTAGGGAGGCAGGTATGATTATTATCCCCATTTTACAAATGAGAAAACTGAGGCCAGAGATCTTAAATAATTTGTCTTAAGTCATACAGCTAGTAGGTCATAAGCTAATTCACTCACTTCTTGACTATTTCCTCACCCTTCCCTCCAGAGTTAATCATTACCTAAATTTGGTGTTTCTGGTATTGGTTTTTTTTTTTTTTGAAGAAAATATTTAACAAGACTAAAGGAAATAAACTAATTCAAATGTAATGAAATCGGGTGCACATCTTTCTGCCAGTGAGGCTGTGGCTCAGTGTGGATTAGGTAAGACTACTTAAAGAGTCTGGAGAAAAAGCATAAATACGATTTTTTGTGTGTGGTTTTTTTTTTTCTTTTATTAAGTAAAAGGAAAGGGATTTTTTTTTTTTGAAGAAAATATTTAACAAGACTAAATAAAGGAAATAAACGAATTCAAATGTAATGAAATCGGGTGCACATCTTTCTGCCAGTGAGGCTGTGGCTCAGTGTGGATGAGGTAAGACTACTTAAAGAGTCTGGAGAAAAAGCATAAATACGATTTTTTGTGTGTGGGTTTTTTTTTTCTTTTATTAAGTAAAAGGAAAGAGAGTTCAGGTGTGTGATAGAAAGGTTCCAGTTTGTTCAAACTCTACAAAACCCTTCCCCACCTTGATGAATAAAGGAAATAAACTAATTCAAATGTAATGAAATCGGGTGCACATCTTTCTGCCAGTGAGGCTGTGGCTCAGTGTGGATTAGGTAAGACTACTTAAAGAGTCTGGAGAAAAAGCATAAATACGATTTTTTGTGTGTGGTTTTTTTTTTTCTTTTATTAAGTAAAAGGAAAGGGAGTTCAGGTGTGTGATAGAAAGGTTCCAGTTTGTTCAAACTCTACAAAACCCTTCCCCACCTTGATGAGAGCCGCTGCCTCCCTCACCCACAGGGGACCTGCGGGGAACGCTGCCTCGGGGAGCTGTCTCGCACACACTCCACTCCTGCTCTGTCCCAAGAGGCGAGGGCAGAGGGCGTGCTGGTTCTCTCAGAACTACTTGACACACAGAGACTCTGGCCAACTCTTCAAAGGAGTCTCTTATGAAAGATCTGATATTTTGAAAGATCTGAGCAGAAAGTAGGGCAGAGGGCCACATAAGCAGTGCTGTGTGGCAAATGGAACGTCCCGGCCTGCGGAGTTGTGGCTTGGAACAGAAGCCCATCAGGCGTTGTATGACGACGAGGACACACTGCCCCCGTGGCCCGTCCAGTTGGTGTGGATGAACTGGCCCGGCTTGGCCAAGAGTTCGTAGGTGTGTGCCCCGAAGTAGTCACGCTGAGCCTGGAGAACAAGGGACAGGCCGGTTAGGACAGAGGCAGGCACGGGACTCCGGGCACCACACAGGTGGATGTTCACCACCCACCCTAAAGCTTACCTGGATGAGGTTGGCCGGCAGCATCTCGTGTCTGTACCCGTCGTAGAAAGAGAGAGCAGTGGTGAAACAGGGCATGGGAATCCCTGCCTGGACACCAGTACTGATGGCTCGCCGCCAGGAGTCCTGAGCCAGAAAAGCAAAGCCAGAAACTAGTGACTACCTCTCAGAGAAGACAACAGACTTTCAGGCATGTGGGAAAAAGCAGATGCCCCTCAGAGCAAAACCCACTGAGATGGAACTCCCATACTATCCAGCTCTGGGCTACACACCTGGCAGTTTTCCACAGCTGACTTAAAGAAGTCATCCAGCAATAGATTCTGAAGTCCTGGGTTTCGATCAAACGCATCTTTTATCTTTCCCAGGAATACACTGAAATAACCAAGAGAGAGAAAGTAGATGAATCTCAAGTAGCAGGCTGACGGCCTGGCAGAAAGGAGGGGAAGTTAACAGAAACCCCAGCGAGCTACAAAGGCACCTGTCCTCCCGACCCCACCCCAAACTTGCTATATGGACCAGGAACACCGAAGCCCAGGTCGCGAGAGGTCTGGGCAGAGGGCACGACGGTGCACAGGGAAGCATTTTAGACGGGGCAGTGTGGACCCTCGAGTAACTGACACACAGGAAGAAGGTGAGGTGACACCTAAAGCTGCCTGGTCGCCAGCAAGAGGACTCCGTGTACAGCTCCAGGAAAGCCCTTCTGAGAGCGCCTGAGCCCCTGGTTCCCTCACCAGCACTCACCTCCTGATGATGCAGCCACCCCGCCACATCAGGGCGATGCCGCCATAGTTGAGGGTCCAGCCAAATTCAGTGGCTGCCTGTCTTAACAGCATGAAGCCCTGAGCATAAGAGATGATCTTGGAAGCATAGAGGGCCTGAAGATGGACACCAAGACTCATCAGAACTGCAGCCAGCACAAGGATGCCCTATCCTCCCTGGCCCCTCCCCATTCCCCCCAGCAGCACAGATCCTACTGCCTCATCCCCACCCCCAGCAGTGTAAGGCCTACAGTTTAGCACAGGCTGCAGATCCAATCAAAGGGCAAGGCTGGACTGCCCCCGCTCCATGTGGCCTCCGGATGCTCTCTGGCAGCATCCCCTCCTCCACCCATCCCCCACAGGGCCTGCACCCCACCTTTCGAATGTCCTCCAGGAATGATTTCTTATCTCCTTCAAACGGGATACTTTGAGGCCCCTTCAGCTTTTTGCTGGCTTCGATCCTCTCGTCCTTCAGAGATGATAAGCATCTTGCGAAGACGGCTTCTCCTGTGTGCGGGGAGGGGGTAGATAATGTGTCAGCAATGTGCACACACAGAAAGCGAGGAGGAGCGCTGGGGCCGGAGTGGGTGAGGGGAGCAGAAGTGGAGCACGACTTCAGTTTTATAAAGAGCTGACAGTTTCAACCTTAGGCCACCAGAGTTAAAACAAACTTTCAAAAGAAGCTCGAATCAGTTAATCTGAAAATTAAAAGTCCAAGTCAGTCTTCCACATAAACGTGGGTATTCAACCACAAAGACCACCATGAAATTCAAAGGGGGTACTTTAAGGGGAAAAACGACGCAGCAAAATCACTATTATTAAGAATGGAGTCGGTGTTGGTCCAACAGTAAAATTTCTGTTTCAGCTGGGAGGACTTTAATTTTTAAATCCTCATCAATAACTCAATTTATTTTCTTTTAAGCACTAATACCCACAACTTTGAAACAACCAGTACATTCAGAAGTAACACAGACTTCAACCTTCATAAAATTACATTTTCTAATTCTTACAGTTTAATTTTCGGTATATCCATGATCATCATTGCAGTTTAATAGTTTTATTTCATTTGAGTAAAAAAAAAATTCAATACAGTATTTTATCTTTTGGGTGAGGCAGGTGGCATAGAGGATCTTAGTTCCCTGACTGGGAATCGAACCCATGGTGCCTGCAGTGGAAGTGCAGAGTACTAACCACTGGACCTCCAGGGAAGTCCCTTAGTATAGTATTTTAATATTAAGACCATTTGGTATTTTAAAAATCATCACTTATAAACATTTGCCCAATTGACAATTTGCAAAATTAGAATAACTGACCATCTTTCCCAATAGTCAAAATGAAGTAAAACCTTTAGGAACTAACAGGGGACTCGGTTTTGAGGAAAGGATTCTGGCCATAGACTTGAGAGCGGGTGTCTTCCTGGCCCTGTCCGCCTCTCTGGGCTCCTGCACACACATGATGACTTAGCAGTCCTGGGGAGAGGCTTCGAAAGACAAAAGGCACAAGAAGGCAAGCGTGGTTTAACCACAGGGTTGCTTAAAGATTAGACAGAAGACGCGCTTCCCCATTAGTTCAGCAAGCAAGACTGGCACCCGGCCGGGGAGGAAGCCTGTCTGCCGTCCACTAGGAAGGGACAGAGTCTCTGACACATCCGAGCAGGACTCTCTTGAGGGCTCTAATACTCATATATTTGGGTCAATGATGAATGAACTGCTCCCAGTTACTGGTCCTGTGGCCCGCCCCACCTCCCCACACCCCTGGATGGTATTCAGATTAGCTAAATAGCAGTCCACTTCCTTCTCTGTAAAGCTGGACTAACTGCTTCCCTCCTCACCAGGCCTGCAACCACCCTGTTCAATGCGAACAGTGAAGTGTAATTAATCACGAAACCAAAGTGGGAGATTAGGAGGGAAAGGCAACCCATGTCTGGAAGAGCCAACAGTGCTGGGGTTTAACCACTCTGCCAGGAGCAATGAACAGCCTGTCAGTAAACAGGCCAGGGCCTGCCTTCATTCTTCTTTTCAACCTTGCCAGATGTATCTATTTTATTCCTTTTTGGTTTTTTTTGCCACATAGAAAGGCATGTGGGATCTTAGTTCCCCAACCAGGGATTGAACCTGTGCCCCCTAAAGTGGAAGTCCCTATTTTATTCTTAAAGAACCATCATGCAGTTCTGTTAATCCTCTTAGTATTTTTATCTCTGCTGATTATTTCCTTCTCTCTACATCTTTTTGAGTCTGATGTTTAGCTCATTAAGATAAAAAAACAAGGGTGAGAAGAATATAAGACAACTTCAGGACAGCAGTACTCTTCTAAGAACTTAGGAAAGAAACAGTAAAAGTACCTAAGCTGGAAAATCCAATGGATGGAATAGCCTGGTGGGCTGCAGTCCATGGGGTCGCTAACAGTCGGACAGACTGAGCGACTTCACTTTCACTTTTCTCTTTCATGCACTGGAGAAGGAAATGGCAACCCACTCCAGTATTCTTGCCTGGAGAATCCCAGGGATGGGGGAGCCTGGTGGGCTGCCGTCTATGGGGTCACACAGAGTCAGACATGACTGAAGTGACTTAGCAGCAGCAGCAAGCTTTTATTATTGTGTGAACTGTTGTATGAAAAATTCCATTACAGTTACCTTTCCTATTAAAAAGACCTTAGGTCACTGACTGTAATTAAATCACTAATGTTAAAATGATGCAGGGACTAACCCGGCAGTCCAGTGATTAGGACTCAGCACTTTCACTGCAGGGCCCCGGCTTCTGTCCCCAGGGAACTAAGATCCACAAGCTGAGCAGAGTAGCAAAAAAGAAAAAAAAAAAAAAATCCTCAAAGTCAAACTGCAAAAGATAGTGATTCTGGAATTCATCTCAAAGCTCACATGACTGGCAGAAGGATAGATAGTGATTCTGGAATTCATCTCAAAGCTCACATGACTGGCAGAAGGATTACAAAGGAGAGATTCAAAGGTGGCTTCAGCCCCTCTCACACTGTAACCTTATGCAAATAAATAAAGACCAGACCACATTGATCAAAACCGAGACAGAGGTTCAGTCAGAAGCTGAGCGTTACCAATGAGGGTGACGGGCACGCCGTACTCCAGGGCGGAGATGGCGGTCCACTTCCCGGTGCCCTTCTGCCCTGCGCTGTCCCGGATCTTTGGCAGCAGGTGTTTGCCATCAGCATCTTGGAACTTGAGAATATTGGCTGTGATTTCAATCAGGAATGAGTCCAGCTCTGTCTTATTCCATTCCTCAAAGGCCTGTATGCAAGACATGAAAGAAAACAATGTGAGAGAAACCAGGGTTATACAGGAAGACACTTCCTTAATATACTGACGGATGCTCAGAACCTGCTCAGCACCTGAAGCTAACTGGCTCCTCTCCAGGACACCCGAACACTTCTCCCACCAGCTAAGTTTTACGCTAAGAGTCAGCTGCGTCTGATTGCAGCCTGTTGATGCCGGTCTTCTGATCACCAGACTATGCTTCCCTGAGCCGGTGTAACCTCACCTCGCATGGGTCTCCGTACAGTCACCTTTCTCCATCAGTCAATCTGGAGAGCGACCTCTTACATCCCTTTACTTTTCTTTACAATGATGATGATGAACTAGCTTTTTATAATCAGTCATTATTGTCTGTCTTCTCAAGATCCATGAGGGCAAGGACTTTGTTTTTTCCACTAATACATCCCCAGCATAGAAGAGTGCCTGGCATATAATACAGTACTCAGATTATGTAAACCAATTAAATATGAACACACAAAAAAAGGAATGTTTCTATGAAAACTAAGTCATTGTTTTTGAAAGAACAATAAAGAAAAGTCAGTAAAACAAGGTAAATGGGGATGACACATTTAAAAATTAGGAGGAAAAGTAGAGAATCTAGAAGGATTCTGTACTGTGTACCTTGCAAGTAAGCATCTTTCAATCATGTTCCACTGGAAATAACTGAAAGGACGAACTCTAGATGAGAAGGTTGACTAGAATGCTGATCAGCATGGCCATACTTAAAAGGACCCACTCATAAAATGATGGCTGAATGAACTTTTGAACATACCTTCCTATATTTTCTTTTTTGGGGACTGTGCTGTAAGGCATGTAGGGTCTTAGTTCTCCAACCAGGGATGGAACCCATGTCCTGTGCAGTGGAAGCTCAGGATAGGGGACTTCATTGGCAGTCCAGTAGTTAAGACTTCCACTGGTCAGGGAACTAAGATCCCACCTGTTATGCAGCCAAAAAATAAATGTTTGCCTATTTAATGATGCTGAAGTATCTGAAGAGTACTAACATCTGCAGTTTACTTTGAAGTATATATTTCATATATATATATATTTATTTATATAAGATAAAACTAATAGAGGGATGGGCAAATACTCAATAAAGCAAGTACTTAATATAGTAAAATGCTAATGGTATAGTCTAGGTTTTGTTATGTAAGTGATCACTCAAATTCTTTCAGTTGTGTTGTATGTTTGAACTCTTTCATAATAAAATGTTGGGGGAAATACTTGTTTTCATCTCTAACTTTTTGATTAACTGTCAGCCAGTCCCACCTTGATCAGAAAAACGGGCTTCTGTTGCTCCTCCCATGAGGGACCCTCCAGTTGAGTGACACTGGCCTAAAACACCATCAGGGCCCTCGTGAGGGTGGTGATTACCATCAAGAGCCCCTGGCTGAGGGACCGCCTGGCAGATTTTGTGATCCTGTTACTGAGAGCAGCCCTTGGATTAGGCTGAGTTCAGCCAGGCCACCAGAATGATCAAGGGAAAAAGGAGTGAGCAAGGATTTATTGCTACCCACCTTGGGGCTTCCCAGGTGGTGCTAGTGACCAAAAAAAAAAAAAAACCACCTGCTAATGCAGGAGACCTGGATTAGATCCCTGGGTTGGGAAGATACCCTGGAGAAGGAAGTGGCAACCCACTCCAGGATTCTCGCCTGGAGAATCCCCATGGACAGAGGAGCCTGGCGAGCTACAGTCCGTGGGGTCACAGAGTCAGACATGACCGAGCTCGCGGCACTCCCACCCCGCCCCTGCCCACCCTGGCCACCTCCTCGTGCCATCTCACCTTGGCCATCTCCTCGTGCCCCATGCTCAGGACGTCCTTCATCAGGTGGTAGGCCTCACAGATGAGCTGCATGTCCCCGTACTCTATGCCGTTGTGCACCATCTTCACAAAGTGTCCTGCACCCTCGTCCCCCACCTGTTAGAGCCACAAGCCAGGAGGCCTTCAGGGGGCCACAGAACACACCAGAGGAGCCCGTGTCCAATTCTTTGGCCAGGCTCCCTCCCCAGACAAAAAAATGAAGAAGTATCTATAGTATTTTCAACCACAAGGGAAAATAAGCTGGCCAATTACACCACTTGTACTTTAAACAATATAGAAATGTTCTGGAGTCGTAATGGCCACTGAAGGACAAGGAGACCTCAGATGCCAAGTCTGGCCCTCACCCACGTAAGCCCAGAAATGTGTTCTCGCCAGGGTTCCAGAGTGGACAAGGTACTGATATATAATAAAGCCAGCAAGGTTATAAAACCACAATACCAGTCTGTGGATTTATAATGAGAAATTTAACTTAGTGTGGTGACCAGTGTTAGTCCAAGTGACACCCTCCTCTGTCCCTGTGGACAAGCCACAGGGGAAGCCAGAGTACCTGAAAACTGGCTGGAGGGCAAGGAGTCTGGACAGGGAGGGTGACGGGGCATCAGACTGCACGTCAGGAGCTGCCATCTCCAGGATGGGGACGTGCTGGGACGTGCCTGCCTGTGGACGGTGCTGGTGGCCCAAGCGGTGTCCCCGCAGCCACACAGCCAGGGGGAATGCTGTCCCAGGTCACCCTTACACGGAGGCTTCCTCCGCCCACCTTTCCACTGCTGACCTACCCCGTCCTGGTTTTGACACTTTCTTTGGCCGTGAAATCACATGGCTAATAACACCTTGCTTCACCCCTTCCTTCCTGTAACTTCAGTACTGAACTAAGGGGGGCCCGCTTTTAGTGTCTAGCCCAGTTTTTTCAATAACCTAAGGGTAAGGCTTGGCGCTATGGAAAATCAACTAGAGCTGACCAAGATACACAGGCAAGTGCTGTTATCTTCTCCATGGTTATGTCCTAAATGTATCTAAAAAAAGTTACTGCCACTGCACCTTCATTTTTACTGTGGCAATTTATTCAAGGAGCAAACTCCCTTCCCAATCCTCCACACTTGCGAGGAACTGACTCAGTCCTCTGAATCATAGCACCAGCCCCTCTTGACACA
Organism: Oreotragus oreotragus; assembly: GCA_006410675.1. Taxonomy (NCBI): domain Eukaryota; kingdom Metazoa; phylum Chordata; class Mammalia; order Artiodactyla; family Bovidae; genus Oreotragus; species Oreotragus oreotragus. The sequence goes on from SJYX01024167.1 coordinate 47,526, forward strand.
AGGGGCTCTGACTGACCTCAGTGACCACAGGTTAAAGTCTGAGGGCAGCTTAGTCACCAGGCCCTGTCAGGCCCAGGCGTGGGGAGGGCCCCTCATTCCCTGTGTCCTTGAGTTCTTGTTTCATCCCTACCTTTTATCTCATGTAAAACAAAACATCATAAAAATGGCAAGTAGAATAAAATTCCAGGGGATTAGGAGCTAAAGCGATCTTGGAGGTCACCCAGCCCAAACCCCGTATTTGACAAATGAGAACACTGAAGACCCCGGAAGACAGTGACCGAAGCCCAGGGGCCACAGGGACTGAAGCCCAGGGGCCACAGGGATTGAAGCCCAGGGGCCACAGGGACTGAAGCTCATGGAAGACAGTGACTGAAGCCCAGGGGACACAGGGACTGAAGCCCAGGGGACAGGGACTGAAGCCCAGGGGCCACAGTGACTGAAGCCCAGGGGCCACAGGGACTGAAGCCCAGGGGACAGTGACTGAAGCCCGGGGGACAGTGACTGAAGCCCGAGGGACACAGGGACTGAAGCCCATGGAAGACAGTGACTGAAGCCCAGGGGACACAGGGACTGAAGCCCAGGGGACAGTGACTGAAGCCCGGGGGACAGTGACTGAAGCCCGGGGGACACAGGGACTGAAGCCCAGGGGCCACAGGGACTGAAGCCCATGGAAGACAGTGACTGAAGCCCAGGGGACACAGGGACTGAAGCCCAGGGGCCACAGGGACTGAAGCCCAGGGGCCACAGGGACTGAAGCTCAGGGGACACAGGGACTGAAGCCCAGGGGACAGGGACGGAAGCCCAGGGGACACAGGGACTGAAGCCCAGGGGACACAGGGACTGAAGCCCAGGGGACACAGTGACCACCTAATGTCCCAGTTCTGGTTGGTGGGGAGCCAGCATGACAACTCAGGTGTCCCCAGCCCAGCGCTTTGTTCATTGATGGGATGGACTGAGGCTGTAACAAGAGACAGAATGTATTATTCCTAACACTAAATACAGGAAGGGGAAGTATTAGCCTTGGCCTCTGTCCCATTCAGTGAGGGCAAAAAGCTGCAGCTTTTCTGTGCTAAGCTAGCACAGAGTACCCATCCCAGGAGCAAACTCCCCATTTGATTCTGACATTCTTTCTTTTTGGCTGTGCAGCTTGTAGGATCTTAGTTCCCTAACCAGGGACTGAACCCAGGCCATGGCAGTGAGATCATGAAGTCCTAACCACTGGACCGCCAGGAAATTCCCTTGGCATTCTTTCTTTAGCCATGAAGTAATATGACTAAAAAATCTTAGTTCACCTTGTCTTTCCTGATCCTTTTTTAAGGAGTCCATATTTTAGATGAATTGAGAAGGGCTGCTTTTAATATCAACCTCCAGTTATGAATATTAAGATACAAGGAATGTACAATAGACACGTTTTAGACACCAGCTATGCTAGTGACTTAAAAGACTGAGGCACTCATGTGACAAAGCAAACCACCAGGCCTGCAGTGATCCTCTGCACCTTCTGCCCGTGGTGCCAACCGGCTCAAGCGGGGCCCAGAACCTACCCAGTCACAGCAGGGTTCTCCTGTCCCCACTTTGGCGGCGATGCCTTGGAAGATGGCCTTGATGTGGGGCCTGTGGGAGGGAAGCGCATGGTTCAGCTGCCAAGAACAGAAGGGCTGAGGGCTCCCTTAAGTTCTCAAGGACGGCCTCTCCCACCCAATTTTTCCTTTCTAACGGAAGGTGGGAGTGCCCTCGAAAAAGTCGGGAATAAGCTAAGTCCTCAAGGTAAGCCAGTCAGAGGCGGCGGACTATCTGATTTGAGATAGGAGACAAGAAGCCTGGGCGGAAGGGTCAGCAAGGCCCCAGGAGAAACTTCTGTGCATCTCAGAAGACGCTGCGATCCCGCCTGTTCCCACAGAGCCTTCTATTGTCTGGAATGATGTTATCACGGACAGACGGAACCCGGAAGTGCTTCCAAGAGCTGCACTCCTTGTCGTTCGGAGAAAAAGCAGCTGCTCTGCGTTCCTTGCACACCTCCCATACCTCCCGACACCTGTTCCTTCTGTTCTCACTGCTAACCAATACAGGCTACCTCACAAAAGGGATTCGGTGAAGACACGAAATCCGACAGGGCTGCACAGGATGAGGGGCCGGGGCAGCTCCACTTTAACCCTTTAGAGCTTCCCTGAGCCTGACTCACTTTTTCAGGTAAAAGGACCATTTCTGCTCCTGACGGGCCAGTCAGGAAGAAGTATTCATGGGAACTGGAGCACTCATGAATGTCTGTATAGCACTTTCGTGGGTACTGTCTGCAATTCTAACAGCCCTCCCTGGGCAGTACCCAAGGGAAATCTTTTTAAGCTTTTGAGAAGCAGGAAGGCCTTTGCCTCTAGATTTTAACACAGTGAAGAGAATCATTAGGGAAAGACTGAAGGCAGGAGGAGAAGCGGGGACAGAGGATGAGATGGTTGAATGGCATCACCGACTCAATGGACATGAGTGAATAAGCTCCGGGAGTTGGTGATGGACAGGAAGCCTGGTGTGCTGCAGTCCACGGGGTCACAAAGAGTGGGACATGACTGAGCGAATGAACTAACTGATCATTAGGGGAGTAATTAAAAGAATAATCTTCCCCAATAAACCCCTCATCTCTGGGGACTGGATTTGATCACTCCTTTTTTAATAAATTCTTCTTTTTTTTAAACTTTTTTTGTCCAAGCCTCAAAGCATGTGGGATCTTAGCTCCCCAATCAGGGATTAAACCCACGCACCCTACAACAGAAGCTCAGAGTCTTAACCGTTAAGACTGCCAGGAAGTCCCCCGATCACGTCTTACTTTATTGCATAATATAAGTCTATAATATTTGGAAACCAAACTCATTCAAAAAAGCACATTACCTGTCCACGTCTCCCTCACCGGGATCCTTCCTTTTCTATTCCTTCTCTTCTCCATCTATTGTCCTCTGTCTGGCTTTCTCTTTTCCTGCAGCCTCAGCAGTGGTGTTTCCCTCAGTCTAAGTTACACACAACTAATTACCTGCATCTTTTCATTTTAATCCTCTACCCAGCTTATCACCCCAACCCCTGTGTCTCATACAGCCCACCTGTGTGAGCCCATCATCACAAGAGCACCTCCCTTCCGGCCGCCTACCCGTCCTCTTACACACGGCACAGTGTGCAATGTAAAACTCGCTTCTTCCTTAGTTAAGGAAAAACTCTCCACCCGGTTTCCAGGGAATGGAAGAGGCCCCATCTGACTGCCATTACTCACAGTGATTAACTATACCATATCTGAGCTGAAGAGGCAAATCTTACTCCTAAGTCCAGACAGTGCATTATCTGAGCTGCCTTTTTAAAGCCTCTGAACCCTTGAAGCCTACTTAGAACTTCTATTATCGGTACTGGAGGAAATAACAGAGAAAAAAAGGAAAAGAAAAACAGGCACACACATTCCATCAAAGCAACAAAACATAAAAGACTATGTCCAGCATCTCCCATTCCCATCACTCAGACTGCACAGAGGAGAGTCGGTGGCAGTGCTGGCCTCCACCCACCAATCTCCAGGTCCAGCACCCTGTGCCCACGTGGGTGGTGCCCACGGTACTCACCAGGCCTCCTTGTTCCCTCCCGGCATAAGCGACGGGCCATACCGGGCCCCGTCCTCTCCACCGCTAACTCCGCTCCCCACAAACAAGATGCCCTTCTCCTTGAGGTCTCGGCACCGTCTCTACAGGAAAGAAAAAGAATTTCATCATGTTTCCTAAAATCAGTTTCTCCCACCATATGAAACAGGTATGGACATCCCACATTTGAGTCCAGTGACCCAAGAACCCAAGAATAACCTGGCCATTCAAGATATTTAATTCCCTCAGTTTGGGAACTTAAAAAAAAACAATCCATGGACGTTTAGGATAGCTACCCAAAGGGAGGGCTTCCCTCGTAGCTCAGTTGATAAAGAATCTGCCGGCAATGCAGAAGACCCAGGTTCGATTCCTGGGTCGGGAAGATCCCCTGGAGAAGGAACTGGCAACCAACTCCAGTATTCTTGCCTAGAGAATCCCCATGGACAGAGGAGCTTGACAGGCTACAGTCCATGGAGTTGAAGAGTAGGACACAACTTAGCAACTAAACCAACCCAACCCAACGGGAAATAATAAAGCCAAACATACATTCTCACCTTACAGACCTTGTACAATAAGACTCAATGAAGAGGCGGTTTAATACAAGCATGACTTACGGCCATTCGGCACTTAGACTGTACCGGGACTTTCCCAGCACATGAAACCATCAGAGCAGCGGTCCTCACCCACACTGCCCAGTGATGTGTCACGGATTGGAGAAGAGAAAGGGACATAAGCATAAACGCCCAGCCTGCTGAGTCTAAGCAGCAATCATCCTTCTGAATTACATGCGTGACCAGTGAGAACCTCATCCATCAGGTATGTCTTGATGGCCAGTCCCCAAAGAATCAGCACCACAGAAGCATGTCCACTCTTCCGTTACACGTGCAGTGATGCTACTTTTCTCTAAAATGTTCCCACAGCCTGGAAGAATGTGGACTGAGGAACACTCACCATGGTATCCCTGTATTCAGAATTTCCTCCATCAATGATGATATCACCAACGTCTAGCAAAGGAACCTGTTAACCAGACACCAGCATTAAGGCAAAGAAATGAGAGACAAAAATAAACATACCTTGACCAGTTAAAACAAACAAGAATTTATCCCAAATAAACCCAGCCTGAAAATGTGTGTGTCTGTGTGTGTGTAAGTTTAATCTTCAACAATCCTCTTTGAGGCTAGAGTTGAAAGTCAAAGTGTCAATCACTCAGTCATGTCTGACTCTTTTGCAAACCCTTGGACTGTAGCCCACCAGGCTCCTCTGTACATGGAATTCTCCAGGCAAGAATACTGGATAAGTCTGCCATTTCCTTTTCTGGAGGATCTTCCCAACTTAGGGAGAGAACCCGGGTCTTGCACACTGCTGGCAGATTCTTTGCCATCTGGCCACCAGGCCAGGGAAACCTTATTTAAAAGCTTAGGGCTAGCAAGCAAACCCAGTCAGAACTCTCCACAACTAAAATAATTTTTTTAACTAAGATTTTTACAACAAACAAATCCTACTTGGAAAATTTTTTATTTCCAATGGGTACCACGTGTTTGATTTATCTTCCTAGATTGGATTAGTTTTAAAAGCTCTATAAAATCTCTGCCTGGAACAGAAAGTGGGTCCAGTAAATATCTAATGGTTTGCTATATGAATAAATGATTTGATCACCATCATTTGAAGATGGCAGGAAAAGACTAGGCGTTGAATGAGAATATCTTCGTATGGCTCACCAACTAAGCTGGCTTTATCATTCAGTCTCCTCCCACAAGGGAGATTCATTATTCAACCTCCCCCCACAAGGCTCCAGTTTACATTACTTAATACTGTCTTGTGCTGAAGAGTGGACTTCCATGGTGGCTCAGATGGTAAAGAATCTGCCTCCAGTGCAGAAGACCCAGGTTTGATCCCTAGGTCAGGAAGATCCCCTGAAGAAGGGAATAGCTACCCACTTCACTATTCTTGCCTGGAGAATTCCATGGACAGAAGAGCCTGGTGGGTTACAGTCCAGGGGTTCCCTAAGAGTCAGACTCTCTCACACATGCACACACTGAAGAGTACTCTGTAATTTTCCACTTCATTCTGTCCGAACTAATCCTGGGCAGCCTGACATCTTACTACACAAAAAATCTGGTGTGTCATTTATCACAACGTTCTTCTCTAGGTCATTTTTCTTTTTTAACAGAGGCATAGTGTAGTCTCAACCACTGGACCTCTGGGGAAGTCCCAGAACTGGAAGTTTTTTTTGAACATCAAAGATAGAGTTCACTGAGATTACTGATATTTCTATTCTGGTTGATAATAAATTCTTACTGACATGTCTCTTGCCTCAGAATTTTATATACAAAGAATTATTACCACCCAAGGATATACTGTTACTTAATTAGCGCCAATCAAGTTAACCACCACTGAGTCATTCAAGCAGCAGTTTTGTCAGAAGTGAGCAGACTGCAGCTAGAAACTGAAAAAAAGTTCTTAACCAAAAAGCAGTGAAACAGCTAAAGGAAGTCCTGCCAGATGAGCGGCAGCTGGGAGAGAGCCGGCCTCACCAGTTTCTCAATGAAATCATCGACGGCCTGACCGGCCTTCACAAGCAGGATGATCCGCCGTGGCTTCTTCAGCTTGGACACCATTTCCTCCAAGGAGTGAGCGCCAAGCACCTTGGTGCCCTTCGCCTCATTAGCCAAGAAGTCATCAACTTTGGAGACTGTCCTATTAAAAGCACAGACCTAGAAGGATAAAGGGCCTGGTTAGGAGACCCAGGACACAGAAAACCTTCAGACTGAGGATCAAGGGACAACGGGTTTCTGTACAGCCCAGGGTTTTGGGAAGGGAGGACCCTGACTCTAACTTTTCTCCAACCAAGTGCTGATGGATCACTGTAAAGTTAATTATAATAGGATAAAAAAGCAAAGGACTGGATATAAGCAAAGGTCAACTGCCCGTAACATATTGGGCCAGAGCCTGTCACTATTTGGTTAGGACTTAAATCTGGGAACCAGCTAGTTCCAGACTGTTACCTTTTGTCACTGATAATCCTTGTATCTAAGCCAGTTTAGTACTCACACCCGAACTTTTCTCCAGATCCCATTAGGCAATAAAGTTAGAGATCTACACTTTCGGAGGAATTTCTCCTCCTCAGGAGAGGGGCAGGTTTACTCAAGGCCACCTTACAGAATGGGCAGATCCATTCAGCAGGACTCCTTCCTGAGCGGACTGTAGAGTGGGCCCTCCCACCCCCACATGTAAAGTGGGGCTTCTCCCTCTTGCAAAAATGTTAAGCAGCAACAGAGCACAGAGAAAGAGAACCACATTCCAGGTTACAAGGGATCTTCCAAATCAGAACAGTCCCCAGCACTCAGGCTAAGGCACCAAGGAACCCTAAGGGAAGAGTGTGCCCCTCCCCACTTACCACAAAGCCATGGTCATTCATGTTCAAAATTAAGTTCTGGCCCATGACAGCCAGTCCAATCAGGGCAATGTCAGCTCTGAAAGAGGGGAAGAGGGGAAGAGGAACAAAGGAAACTTGTCAGTTGCACTTAATTCATCACAACTCAGAGTTTTCTAGCTTTTGATACAATTAACAACTCGTCTTAAATTTCCTCTAGCCCACTCCTCCCTTTTGCACTTTAGACCACGGGGTTGCAGCTTTCAGGCCACCCCCCATCGACCACTTCGCGGGTCCCCAAGTTCTCCTGGGCCAACGACACATGCACAAGGAGGGGGTTCACGGCACAGTCTTTTCTGCGCTACGACCGAGCTAGTGATGACGCGTCCGAGGGCTTCCGTCTCCGCAGGCGGGCCGTCCAGGGGCCCGAGCTGCCCTNATACTGTTACAACTTCCACCTTAGCAGAGGTCCCACTATAGCGCCTTTTTGCCTGTTGAAAAAGTCCTGTGTTAGTTAAATCACAGAAACAGTGTTTCTGTTAATTCTGTTAATGCAATAGTGGAATCTTACTCTGAAATTTTAAAATGGTATCACAGCCCACTTTATCTTGTATGTACCTATTCTATATGAGGGTTCCTCCACTAGAGACATTCTTTGTATCAGTTTTTTTTTTTCCTTGAGTTGCTTCCATATTTGCCTGTTTTGCACTGGCCATGCCTTATTACACTTCTAAGTGTACAATTTTTCTTTTCTTTTTACTCTCCTGTTGCCTGGCAGGCACGTTCAGGGACTGTGATTGACTCACCACACAGATGTCTAGGTGGGGCCAAGCTTAGCACAGAACTTCCTCCTGAGGGCAAGAGCAGTCCCTGCCCATGGGTCCCTTCTTGCTTCTATGGGTGCAGAATATAGCTGTAAGCAAGCCTCGTATTTATTTTAAAGCTATAAGCAAGGTGCCCAGCTTCCCTCAGCACTACCCTGAATGGGAAGGAGTGACTAGGGAGAGATGAACTGATAAGCCAGGCAAACCAGAGCATGAAAGCTGACTGCCACAGTGAGCCCTGCGCTGAGACCTGAGCCTTAATCCCTCTTCTACCCAAACGGGGGATTTGGTAGCTTTAGATGAACCAGCTGGTCAGAATCTTGGAGCTCTTTCAGCCCAGTGTCCCCAAACTCCAGTGGTATTTATCGGCTCATTAAGTCTTTGTTGCGGCATTCAGGCTTCTCTCTAGCTGTAGTGCTGCAGGCTTAGCTCCCCCGCCCCCACTTCCCGCGTGTGGCATCTTAATTCCCAACCAGGGATCGAACCTGCATCCCCCGCATTGGAAGGAAGGTTCTTAACTACTTGATCACCATGGAAGTCCCACACGGAGCTTGTTCAAAGTGAATTCCGAGGCCACAGGTCTGGGATAAGCCAGGAAATGTGCATTTTGTCAAGACCCCCTGGTGATTCTGAGTGCTGGAGGAAAGAATTCTCAAAAAGTGATCAGGACCTCTGGAAGTCCTTGAGACCCTTTCCAGGAAGTGGGGACAAAGCTGTTTCCTGGTATTATTTGCCTTCTTCGTTCTCTTTCTCTCACAAGTGTACTGTGGAGTTTCCCTAGGGGCTGCATTACATGTAACACAGACCAGATTAAATGTAGAAACAGATATGAGAATCCATCTGTCTTAAGCTGTATGAAGCAGGGTGTTCGTTAGATTTTAAAAAAACTGTCAAACAATACCACTCATCTCAAGCAGGAGACAGGGGTTTGATCCCTGAGTTGGGAAGGTCTCCTGGCAAAGAGAATGGCAACCACTCCAATATTTCTGTCTGGGAAATCCCATGGACAGAGGAGCCTGGCAGGGTACAGTCCATGGGGGTCACAAAAGAGTCAGACACAGCTGAGCACGCACGCACCGCTCATCTCACTACATTCCCTTTTCTTTTGGAAAATTGTTATTCCAAAGTTTTTTTTTTAATGGTAAATATTAATAGACATAATTTACATAAACAAGAGCTTGTTGTGTTGTCAATAATTTTAAGAGTGTAAAGTTGTCCTGACATCAACAAGTGTGAGAACCACTGATGTAACCCAACTCATATTTTAGGGAAAGAGGAAATTGGGGCTTGGAGAGCCGAGACTTGCTGAGTCACAGTGAGACACTAGAACTACCTGGTGGGTTGGACTGGATGCTCTCCAAGTCCTCCTCAGTAAACCTGGAATCAGGAGACAGCCTCAGTGGTTGGGGGCCTGTTGCCCCAGAAGTCAGATCGGATGGCTTCTCGAATGATCCAAAATGTCTTTCTTGGAGGTTACTGGCTAGAGAAGGAAAAGCAATAGGCTTTGGTGGCACTCTGACCTTAGCTGGCTCCAGTTCCAGTTCTTTCTAGCTGTGCAACTGGGGCAAGTTATCAAATCTCAGAGTTTCCTCATGTGTGAAACAGTATTGACAAGATCTCACAGGGAAGCACTAGGGTTAAAGGAAGCCCACTGGACTTGCACTGGTACTTAGAACTCACGTCTTAGTTTCTCCCTTTGTTATGAAAGTCTCAGAAAGGAGAGACATAAACCACAGTGGAAAATAGGGCTAAATTTAAAAATTGCTCTCAGCTTTCTTGTGAAAGCTTCTGAGGAGAAGGGTAGGAAAACACTTTTGCAGCTTCTTGCCATGCTCTCACAGATCAAACCCATCTGGTGAGAAAGTGGTCTGTTACTTGAATTGTTTGCTGTAGAAAATATTCCCACTTGGCAATGACACACCCATGCATTTCACAACATCTGTTTTTCCAATCCAAACACATCATTCCAGGCATCTCCTCCTTTCCCGCTTGATCATTACCTCAGTTCTACACCCTTTAGGATACACCAGCATCCCTCCCCCTTTTAATTTCACTTATTGGCTGTACTGGGCCTTAGTTGCAGCACACCTTCACTGTGGCACACAGGATCTTTAGTTGGGGCATGCAAACTCTTAGTTGTGGCATGTGGGATCTATTTCCCTGCCCAGGGATTGAACCTGGGCTCCCTGCATTCGGAGTGCAGTCTTAGCCACTGGACCGCCAGGGAAGTCCCAGTACATCCTGTTCAAAGTGCTTTTTTCTCCCCAGAGGATCCCAATTGTCTGGAACATATGTTTAGTCTGAGCTTGGTCCTCAGGGCTGACCAATGTGACTGACTTAGTTGCTCAGTCATGACCGACTCTCTGCAACCCCATGGACTGTAGGCCGCCAGCCTCCTCTGCATCAAATTCTCCAGGCAAGAATACTAGAGTGGGTAGCCATGCCCTCCTTCAGAAGATATTCCTGACCCATGTCTCTTGTACTGCAGGCAGATTCTTTACCATCTGAACCACCAGGGAAGCCCTTCACACTAACCAGGGAGGTGAACACAGCCCTTTCTCTGCTAGATCTCCAACCCAGGTAATAAACTTTACTTTCAAATTCAAGCAAGGACTGCCATCTTCCGTTCCCCCCCGCCCCCAACAGTGTGAGACAAGGACTCACTTCTGTCCTCTTCTCTTAGGCTGTGTTCCAGACACTGAATTGCTTTCTGGTTCCAGAGAAGGGCCTGAGTTGCTGCCTGGCCTGCTCTTGTCCTTGCTACCACCCGCCACCTTGCAGTCTTGGCTCACGGGTTCCTCTCTTTTCCCAGGATGATTTAGACACCATGTGCCCGTGGGAACAGTGCTTGCCGCAGCCTGCCTTCATTACCATCTCCATCACTGTACCGTTCATCCAAGGGGACAGGGAGCATGTTTGTCTCATTCTGAAGTGTGTTTCTATCACCTTCCTATGCCCTGCATGTAACAGACGGTCACTAACGGTTGCTACTGAATGACAGTTTTATAAAAGGGGCACCATTCAAGCCAGTCGGTCTGGGACAGTTCTTTTTCACACCTGTTTTCTTACATAGTTTTCACAGAAATCACTTTCATTTCTCACAATTGTTCTGGCTTGAATGACATATTGGCAACCTACTGTAAAATGATATTATCACTTCTTCATAGTACTGTTACTTCAAAAAAAAAGATTTATTGAAGTATAATTTATATGCAAGCCAATTCATCCATTATAAAAATGTACAGTTGGATGATTTTTAGTTAATTTACACTGTTGTGTAACTAGTACCACAATCCTTTTGAGAACACTTCCATCACCCCCAGAAGTTCCAACAACCTCAAAATGCCTTTATACTCCGTCTCTGCTCCCTCTCCAGCCCCATAAACATGTGATCTATTTAATGTCTGTATGCTGCTGCTGCTGCTGCTAAGTCGCTTCAGTCGTGTCCGACTCTATGCAACCCCATAGATGGCAGCCCACCAGGCTTCCCCCATCCCTGGGATTCTTCAGGCAAGAACACTGGAGTGGGTTGCCATTTCCTTCTCCAATGCATGAAAGTGAAAAGTGAAAGTGAAGTCGCTCAGTCATGTCTGACCCTCAGCAACCCCGTGGACTGCAGCCCACCAGGCTCCTCCGTCCATGGGATTTTCCAGGCAAGAGTACTGGAGTGGGGTGCCATTGCCTTCTCCAGTGTCTGTATGGTTTTGCTTATTCTTAGAAATATGGAATAATACGTAATTTTTGTGACTGCCTTCTTTCACTTAGCATAATGTTTTTGAGGCTTATCCATGTTATTGTATTTATAGAGTAGTACATCCCTTTTTATTGCTGAGCCATATTCCATTGTGCATAATTTGTTTATCCCTTTATCTGTTGGCTATTTGGATTTTTCTAGTTTGGGCAATAAAGAATAAATAATTCTGTTTGGAACATTCATGCACAAATCATTGCGTGGCCATATATTTTCACTTTGGTAGATGCTTGGGAGTGAAATTGCTGGGTTATAAGCTAAGTGTATGTTTGACTTTTTAAGAAGTGCTAAACTATTTTTGAAGTGGCACTACCATTTCCCACAGAATATGAAGCTTCTAATTTTTCCACATCCTTGCCAACATCTGATACTGTCATTGTGACTACAGCCATCCTAGTGGGTGTCAAGTAGTATATCCTTGTGGTTTTAATTTGCATTTCCCTAATGACTAATAACGAAGAAGGCAATGGCACCCCACTCCAGTACTCTTGCCTGGAAAATCCCATGGGCAGAGGAGCCTGGTGGGCTGCAGTCCATGGGGTCGCTAACAGTCAGACACAACTGAGCGACTTCACTTTCACTTTTCACTTTCATGCATTGGAGAAGGAAATGGCAACACACTCCAGTGTTCTTGCCTGGAGAATCCCAGGGATGGGGGAGCCTGGTGGGCTGCCGTCTATGGAGTCGCACAGAGTCGGACACGACTAAAGTGACTTAGCAGCAATGACTAATGAGGTTGAAGACATTTTCAAGTGCTTATTAACTATTCATTTATCTTCTTTAGTGAGTTAAAAAAAAAAAAGACACCCATTCAGACCCTTCCCTTGTTCGATTTGGGGACTTGCCTGGTGGTTCAGTGACTAAGACTTGGCACTCCCAATGCAGGAGGCCCAGGTTCGATTTCTGGTCAGGGAGCTAGAGCCCCAAAGCTGCAACTAAAGATCCTTCGTCCCACAGCTAAGACCCCAAGCAGACAAATAAACAAGTATTTTTGAAAAAGTACAATTTTCCCACTAATGCATTTCTCTCCTGTTCTGCTTCCTCCAGAACATTATGTTACCATGTCACCTTAGTTCCTCTGGGTTATGACACTTTCTGGTCTTTTCTTGTTTTTTGTTTTTATGACCTTAACAGTTTTTAATTGTAGGTCATTTGCCATTTCCATATAAATTTTAAGTCAGTTTGTTGATTTCTACACAAAATGCCCCTAGGATTTTATAGAGAGGGTACTGAAGCTATAGATTATTTGGAAGAGTTACCATCTCCATTGATTTAGATCTTCTTTGCTTCAGCAGTGTTTTGTAGTCTGAGTGTAGGTAGAGTCTTTGCTTCTTTCATTAGATGTATTCCAAATACAATTTTTGCTTTTACTGTGGGTGAAATTTTTCTAATCTCATTTTCAGATGGTATATACAAAGAAACACAACTAATATTTGTACGGCTTCCCTGGTGGCTCAGAGGTTAAAGCATCTGCCTACAAATATTTGTACATTGATCTTCTGTCTGGAGACTTTGTCATCTGCAAGCATCTCATCTTTTAATAAACACAATTTTACTTCTTTCATATCTGAACACTTTTTCTTTTCTTTGCCTGTTGTAGTGGCTACAGTCTCAAGTACTGTGTTGAAGTGGTGAAAGGAAACATACTTGCCTTGTTCCCCATCTTAGAGGGAAAGCATTCAGTTTTTCACTGTTAAGTATGTTAGTTTAGGTTTTTCATAGTTGCCTTTCATAAGGCTGAGGGATTTCTCTAGTCCTAATTTGTTGAGAATTTTAAAATTGAATTTTCAGCTCTTTCTCTTTTCTGTTAAGATTTACCCCATGTATTTTAACTCTTTAAGTTCTGTAAGATTTTCTGTAAGACAGCTTCTGAAGCTAGATCCATATGTACTTATAATGGTTATAGCTTCCTGAAGTTCTGACCCCCTTACCGACATGAAATATTCTGTTTCTAATATCTCTTGCCTTAAAGTCAGTTGTGTTTTGGCTGCGCAGGATCTCCACTGCTGTGAGGGCTGTTCCCTACTTGTGCTGTATGGGTTTCTCATTGCAGTGGCTCCTCTTGCTGCCACTCCTGGGCCCTAGAGCACAGGCTCAGTAGATGTGGGGGACAGGTTTAGTTGCTCCGTGGCACGTGGGATCTTCCTGGACCAGGTAGCAAACCCATGTCCCCTGCATTGGCCTACCACTGAGACACCATGAAAGCCTTAAAAGTCAGTTTTTTCAGGTGTTAACATAGCCTTTAAAGCTCTCCTGTGATTACTGCTTATGTGGTAAATTTTTCAAACTATTTGTGTCTTTGAATCTAAAGGGTCTCTTATAGACAACATATGGTTGGATCTTGCTTGATGTACTCTGCATATAAGTTAAATAAGCAGGGTGACAATACACAGCCTTGATGTACTCCTTTCCCAATTTTGAACCATTGTTTCACATCCAGTTCTAACTGTTGTTTCATGACCTACATACAGGTCTCTCAGGAGGCAAGTAAAGTGGTCTGGTATTCCCATCTCTTCAAGAAAGTCAAAGGCTTTAGCTAATCAATGAAGCAGAAGTAGATGTTTTTCTGGCATTCTCTTGCTTTTTCTATAATCCAGCAGATGTTGGCAATTTGATCTCTGGTTTCCTCTTATTGTTTCACATCCAGTTCTAACTGTTGTTTCATGACCTACATACAGGTCTCTCAGGAGGCAAGTAAAGTGGTCTGGTATTCCCATCTCTTCAAGAAAGTCAAAGGCTTTAGCTAATCAATGAAGCAGAAGTAGATGTTTTTCTGGCATTCTCTTGCTTTTTCTATAATCCAGCAGATGTTGGCAATTTGATCTCTGGTTTCCTCTGCCTTTTAAAAATCCAGCTTGTACATCTGGAAGCTCTCGGTTCACATACTGTGAAGCCTAGCTTGAAGGATTTTGAGCATTACCTTGCTAACATATGAAATGCGTACAATTGTGTGGAAGTTTGAATATTCTTTGACATTGCCCTTCTTTGGTATTGAAATGAAAACTGATTGGAATGAAAAGTGGTTGTTTAGGGATTACAATATGCATCTTTAATTTATTATAATGTACTTCAACTTAATATTGAAAGTTTCACATAAATATAGAATGTTTGCTACAATATAGCTCCATTTTCTCCCTCTCCTGTTTTCTATTACTGTCATGTATTTTTTATCAATATATATTGTAAATCCAATAATACATGTTACAATTACTAGTTCAAATAATCTGATTTATTTTTCAATTAAGAAAAAATATGAGAAAAAATATAAAGAGAAAAAATTAAGAGAAAAAAATATGAGAAAAAATGTTAAAATATAAATATCTTAGTTTATGTATTTTTTATTCCAGAGATCTCCACTCTCTTCCACAGACTGTATTTGACACCTCAGCCTTGTAGCAAATGAGAGAGACCTAGAATCAGAAAATGCAGAGAAGCTTCATAAAGGGCAAATAGAATGGGACCTCCCCAAACTCCTGCCATCATCTAGGGGTTAACAGTCCCTTGCCCGCAGGGCACCACTTTCTGTGTGTCCTGCTTTCTTCCTCATATCAGAGTAAGCTAATGTCTATGAAAGTGCCATCACTTTATGGCAAACAGAAGTGGGAAATGTGGAAGCACTGACAGATTTTATTTTCTTGTTCTCCAAAATCAGGGTGGACAGTGACTGTAGCCATGAAATTAAAAGACGCTTGCTCCTTAGAAAGAAAGCTATGACAAACCGTTAGACAGCGTATTAAAAAGCAGAGATATCACTTTTCTGACAAAGATCCATGTAGTCAAAGCTGTGGTTTTTCCAGTAGTCATGTACAGATGTGAGAGTTAGACCATAAAGAAGGCTGTGCACCAAAGAATTGATGCTTTTGAACTGTGGTGTTGGAGAAGACTCTTGAGAGTCTTTATTTTTCAATTAAGAAAAAATATGAGAAAAAATATAAAGAGAAAAAATTAAGAGAAAAAAATATGAGAAAAAATGTTAAAATATAAATATCTTAGTTTATGTATTTTTTATTCCAGAGATCTCCACTCTCTTCCACAGACTGTATTTGACACCTCAGCCTTGTAGCAAATGAGAGAGACCTAGAATCAGAAAATGCAGAGAAGCTTCATAAAGGGCAAATAGAATGGGACCTCCCCAAACTCCTGCCATCATCTAGGGGTTAACAGTCCCTTGCCCACAGGGCACCACTTTCTGTGTGTCCTGCTTTCTTCCTCATATCAGAGTAAGCTAATGTCTATGAAAGTGCCATCACTTTATGGCAAACAGAAGTGGGAAATGTGGAAGCACTGACAGATTTTATTTTCTTGTTCTCCAAAATCAGGGTGGACAGTGACTGTAGCCATGAAATTAAAAGACGCTTGCTCCTTAGAAAGAAAGCTATGACAAACCGTTAGACAGCGTATTAAAAAGCAGAGATATCACTTTTCTGACAAAGATCCATGTAGTCAAAGCTGTGGTTTTTCCAGTAGTCATGTACAGATGTGAGAGTTAGACCATAAAGAAGGCTGTGCACCAAAGAATTGATGCTTTTGAACTGTGGTGTTGGAGAAGACTCTTGAGAGTCCCTTGGACTGTAAGGAGATCAAATCACTCAATCCTAAGGGAAATCAATCTTGAATGTTCATTGGAAGGATTGATGCTGAAGCTGAAGCTCCAATAATTTGGCTACCTGATGCAAAGAGTCAACTCATTGGAAAAAGACCCTGATACTGGCAAAGATTGAAGGCAAAGGGAGAAGGGGGCGGCAGAGGAAGAGATGGTTAGATAGCATCACTGACTCAATAGACATGAGTTTGAACAAACTCGAGGAAATAGTGAAGCACGTGGGAGTCTGGCGTGCTGTAGTCCATGGGATTGCAGAGTTGGACACAACTGAGCAACTGAAAAACATGAAAATTCCTTGAGGATTTCCAATGCTGTATGATTTCAAGATACCACTATTAATATTGTCTAATCTGAAATAAGAAACTCAGCTCAGGGAGGTGGACTTTCTCAGCTAATTTGTGGCAGAACTGAACTTTAACCCAAGTCTGCTAGAGCTGAGCCCAGCACTCTTTCCTAATCAGATAAGCAACCCATACCTAAGCAAATTCACAGAGACACACTGTCACAGAGAGACTGGGTGTATCTGTATGTTAGAGACATGTAGTTGACTTAAAGTGGAAAGGTAAATTGAACTTTCAATCACTATTTTTGGGGAACAAACATCACTTGTAATAAATTTACAAGGCAGAACTTAACACAACTGTAAGGTGCTTTCTTCAAGAGGGCCTTCATGCCTCGCAGAACTTTCAACTTTTTTGCAACTATTTCCTTTTTCTGTGAGGCTCTGTTACAAAGAAAACCTACTATCAGATTTTGCTGCAGGAAAAAAATTGATTGCTCTACTCTGAGATTTAGCAAGGGAGAAATTTTGCTGAGTCAATGTGACTAAACATCTGGACACACCCAGGCTACTACTGTGAAGCATCATTTTAGGCAAACATGTTAAACATCGAATTAAACTGCCAATCCGTTTTTCTTCTATTATTAATGGTATATGCTACACAGCCTCTCATGTCTTTGTTAAAGTGCTAACAACCAGCAAAAAAAAAAAAAAAAATACTGCTTCCCAATATGGTTGGAAAACTATTGCAGACTGGTGACTGGTTTAAAGAGAGCAGGGCTGAGAGAAAGCCAAGTCTCCCCTAAGATGAAGAGGGTAGATCCAGGATGACTGGGCCATGGGTCCAGGCTGACCTTTAGTTTTTAGAAAACCCTCAAGTTCTTGGCTTATAATGCTAAAGTTAACTCACTTTTCATCTTATCAATTTTTTTTTTTTTGCCTTGCCCTAAACTCCCCAAATCCCAAATCAAAGTCTAAGCAGAAATTCTACAGAAACAACCCTTTCCTGCAAACCTCTCCAGGTAGAATTCTTTGCTTGACTTACTTACATAAGACGGTGTGTCAGTCACATACTAGTTGGGGTGGATTTGATTATACGGTGTCTCACTTGCTGTATAATCCCCACAGCTGATCTCAAATGGCTTGCTCACACAGTTAAGTAGAAAGAAAGTGTGATTTTCGAAAAACCCCAGAGATTGTATTTTCCTGGGCTTGAAAATCACTGCAGATAGTGACTGCAGCCATAAAATTAAAAGACGTTTGCTCCTTGGAAGAAAAGCTATGACAAAGCTATACAGCATATTAAAAAGCAGAGACATTACTTTGCCAACAAAGGTCCGTCTAGTAAAAACTATGGTTTTTCCATTAGCCATGTATGGATATGAAAGCTGGACCATAAAGAAAGCTGAGCGCTGAAGAATTGATGCTTCTTAACTGTGTTGTTGAAGACTCTTGAGAGTCCCTTGGACTACTAGAAGATTCAATCAGTCAATCCTAAAGGAAATCAGTCCTGAATATTCATTGGAAGGACTGATGCTGAAGCTGAAGCTGCAATACTTTGGCCACCTGATGTGAAGAACTGACTCACTGGAAAAGACCCTGATTCTGGGAAAGATTAAAGGCAGGAGGAGAAGGGAATAAGAGAGGATTAGATGGTTGGATGGCATCACTGATTCAATGGACATGAGTTTGAGCAAGTTCCAGGTGTTGGTAATGGACAGGGAAGCCTGGTGTGCTGCAGTCCATGGGGTTGCAAAGAGTTGGACATGACTAAGTGACTAAACTGAACTGATATATTCTAAAAGCAATAATGTAAGCATGTGATGTGCTCTGAAAAGCTAAAGATTTAGGACTGTGCAGAGACCAGAAGTTTCTAAAATTGAAAGTGGAATGCCAAGAAAAATCAGATGTGGGAGTGATGCGTTAAATGAACACACAGAGTTCCACAGACCCTCCTGATGCTTGGTGCCGTCAGCTTTGTGAGCACCATGGTGGCCACGAGACCCCGTATGAGGCCAAGTGCAGGGGACAACCCACTTTATAAAAACTAACACAGTTTAAGCAAAAAGCCCAGAGGAGTTCAGGAAGACATGGCCTAGAGTTGACCAATGAGTCCAGGGACAAATCAGTGACCAGGACAACCTGTTCCAGCTCTGTCACTTAGCTGTCTGTCTGGGGGCTGCCCACAACTTGGCATCATCCCCTAACACGTAAGATAAACCGTTCTGCTCCCCGTAGGACCTGGGTCTGACCTCCCCTCTTGTCTCAGCTCCAAGCCCACCAGCCACATCCAGGGGTTCACACCACCCATCATGTTTCCCTTCCAGTTCATTCATCCCCATCAGCAGACACACATGCTGGCCTATCACCTTGCTTTAGAATAAAAATAAAAGCTTCTCCATAACCCCATGTCTCCCCCGCCCCCCTCCCCACCGTACTCCTCACTCAGCCTTCCCTCCTCCCACTTTCCCTGGCACCTACTCCAGCTAGACTCTCTTTGGCACTACTCAGAAGACCGTCTGCTCGCCGAAGACCTCACCTGAGCAGAGGCACCACTGAGTTCTCCTCCCACGTGAAGTGACTCTGTTATTGGATCATTCCTGCTTCCATCAGCCCCACACGAGAGAAATGAAGCTGCCTGAGTTTGGAAGGAGCCCCTGGCATGGCCAAGCCAGCCATTTTCTCTCTCTGGGAATCTCGGCTGCCATCAGGGAACTTCTCACCTGAAGTGGAAGCTTATGAGATATGCAGGGTCTCAGGCCCCACTCCAGGCCTCCTCAATCCAAATCTGCATTTAGTACGACCCACAGGAGTCTGCTGCTGCTGCTGCTGCTAAGTCGCTTCAGTCGTGTCTAGTGCACATTAAAGCTCGACACACTGCTGCCCACCCTCCAATCCTGGCATTCAGGATTAGGGAATCCATTAACCCCCGGACCTAAGCTGCATTCTCCAATCACAGCTTTAATGGTAACGAAGGTGAAATTTTGATCACCCCTCTGCCTTCTCATTTGGCTCTGAAATTGGGAAGCAGTGATGGCATTCCACTGGTGCCCCAAACTTCTTAGAACCTCGTTGCCAAAACCTGTGGTCACTGCTCAGTTCGTGTTTTAACCAGTCAGCTGAACAGGACACGGCTGTCACTTCCTCCATCTTCACACACTCAACTTGGTTGCCAAATACCATGCCCTCTTCACGACCACTTCTCCTGGGCTTTGCTGTCGTCCCCTCTCCTGACTGCCCCAGGCCGCAGAGCCCTGATTCTCACCAGCTTCTCGCTCCCCAGATCTCCTCACCTCGTGCCTTTCTTGATGTACCTACTTTTGGCCTTGCGGATCTCAGCTGCAGCTTGTAGGTTCTTTATTGCGGTGCCAGGCTTAGTTGCCTCGTGGCACGTAGGCTCTTACTTCCCCAATCAGGAACTGAATCCTTGTCCCCGGCATTGCAAGGCGGATTCTTAACCACTGGACTGCCAGGGAAGTCCATTTGCCTTTATTATCACCTTCGTGTGACAGTTCCTTAGTGTGTCTCCAGCCCAACCTGTCCTCCTGAATCCAGCGAGTACATTCAGCTGCTTCAGGGAGCACACTTGTAGGTGGGAGCACTGCTGTCTCAGAGTGAACAGGCCACAGCCAAGTCACCCTTGCAGTAACGCCCTCCGCTATTTTCCTCTAGCTCCTTCACCCTGCTGCTGCTGCTAAGTCGCTTCAGTCGTGTCGGACTCTGTGCGACCTCATAGATGGCAGCCCACCAGGCTCCCCCGTCCCTGGGATTCTCCAGGCAAGAACACTGGAGTGGGGTGCCATTTCCTTCTCCAATGCATGAAAGTGAAAAGTGAAAGTGAAGTCGCTCAGTCATGTCCAACTCTTAGCGACCCCATGGACTGCAGCCCACCAGGCTCCCCCATCCCTGGGATTTTCCAGGCAAGAGTACTGGAGTGGGGTGCCATCGCCTTCTTTCCCCTTCACCCTAGGGAAATGCCAAGTCTGTCCTGTTTGCTCAGGCATGCATCCTGGGAGTTACCTTCCTTCTTTCTCTACATGCAGTCTCTCAGCAAATTCCAAGTTCTAACAGGATAACATGTCCCGAATCTGACCCTTTCTCCCCAGATTTGCTGCTCTCAGTCCAAGCCTCCATCCCCCATCCCCAACCCTCAACACTAGGGTAACAACTTCCCATGTGGTCCCTCTTCCTCCACACGCCCCTGTCTCTACACACACAGGCTGCTTTCCAGAATGGCCTTTTTAAGAACATAAATAAAGGACTTCCCTGGTAGTACAGTGGGTAAGACTCCCTACTCCCAACGCAGAGGGGTGGGGTTCGATTCTTGGTCTGGGCACTAGATCCCACACGCCATAAGAAAGAACCCGCCCGCATGCTGCAACAAAGATCAAGAATCCTAACCAGAGCAGCCAAATAAATATTTAAAAGATTTAAATGAACAAAGCACACAAATAAGACCATGGAATATATCTTCTCAAAATCCTCCCTTGGTTCCTATTTACTCTAATGAAATTAGTTACTTAAGGGCCTTGAAACCACCCAGGCCCAACTACTTCCTGTCTCCACCCGGGCCACCTCCCTGTTCTGGAACCTTCTGAGGACACAGCTGCCTCAAGTACTTGTTACCCCTGCTTGGAGACCACCGTTGTGCCCAGGGATTTGCATGGCTCGGGCTTCCCAGATGCCACAGTGGTAATGAACCAACCTGTCAATGCAAGAGACACAGGTTCGATCCCTGGGTGGGGAAGATCCCCTGGAGGAGGAAATGGCAACCCACTCCAGTGCCCGGAGAATCCCATGGACAGAGGAGCCTGTGGGCTAGAGTCTGTGGGTCACAAAGCGCTGGCCACGACTGAGTACACACGCACCTTGCACGGCTCACCCGCTCTCACTCTGAGTCTACTCAAATGGCATCTCCCAACAGAGGCCTTCTCTGCCCACACACCTAAAAAGATGCCTTTCCCTCCCATCCCTTCTAACATTTTATTCAGCTTTACTTTGCTCTGTAACATTTTAAATTTGTGTAACGAGTATCTTCCATTACCAGAATGGGAAGGCCACAGGTACCAGGCCTGTTTGGTTCGCTGCTGAGTCATCAGCATCCAGACACATGCGGGCACAGGTGGATGCGTGTGAACTGAGTCAAGGCTTTTCGCCTGAATGTCGCTTCAACTCCCTGCTTCCACTCTTCCCCACACCCCCAGGACAGTGAACAGCTCACAACAGGAACTTGTTAAACTGATAGTGAAAGTCCCAACCACTGTACCACCTACAGAATCACGACCATACCACACACTACAGACTCACTGATAGGTTTACAAAGAGAGGCCTCAAGAGAAAAAAGGGACAAATCTTCCATCTAGAATACCCACTCCCATACTTGGGAGGAGAGTACTTTCAAAGAAACAGCACCACACTAGTTACATAGTAACTGTTGTTTGGAATTCTCAGAAAGGAATGTGTAGGTCATGGCATTGTGACCTTTTTCCCAGAAGAGTAGTATCTTTTCCACTCAAGAAAAATCTTTGTGTAAACACCTTTCAAAGGGTGCAAGAATAAAAACATATCAAGAGCCTTCTGATGCACGGGTTGTACCTTTATTAATATGACCTCGTTCACTAATAGTTCCGTGATGCAAGGTTACCTTACACAGTTAATGTCTGCATTGCACATCTAAGGCTATACAGGAAAGAACCAGAATTAGTACAAATACAAGAACTATATTTACATTCTGTATACTCAAGCTCCGAACGTCAGATCATATTTACATAATAAAACATGAAAATGAAAATCCGAAATTAATAATGTACATTGTTGCTAATGTGCTCAACTCCTTCCCTGGGGAGAGATCAGTTTGCAAAGTCTTGGTTCAAAAAGGCCACTTATGCTTCACGGGTCTTGTGGTTGTGCACGAGGCGGGTGACGAGACCCGAAGTCTCGCGGGACAAACGCTTCAGAACCACCAAGTTGGGGACGACTCATAGAAGGCTGCTGGGTTCCTCAGGTGAACCGATGTCAGGATGTGCAAATGAAAAGGATGAACTTGAAGACGTGAAAACAACACGCGACAGCCAGGGTTTGGCAAGAGACCAACATCAGCTAGGACTTCCTATCTGAGCACAGGCCATTTGGCTGTGACTCTGTAACATGAAATTTGTATCGACTCTGATTCCTTCCTTTAAGTGATCAGAGGCTTTCCTAAGATTTGATGGGGCTCAAATTCAAGTTTCATAAATGGCCTTTTGAACAACAGCAGCAGGGAGTCTCTCAGCCGATCAAGCCGTTTATTTACTAAGGAAGCACAAGTCGATCCGTTCCCGCGGCATGGTCGTGGTCTGGCCGCACCTTGGTGAAGCGTCACAGGCCACGGGGGGACAGCTGCAGCGCACAGGAGTTAGAGCCCTATTGAAAATACATTCAGCGAACCTTCTGAGAGCAGCAGCGGGATTAGTCTCTTCTTTTTAAAGAGCAGGTTAACAATCACATTTTAAAAAGGGAACCAAAAGGGAAAAACGAAGGACCCACATCAAACAAGAAACGGACAAGCCCTGATAGAGAAGCCGAGTGGAACTGGGACGAGAGGTGCCAAGTACCGACAGGTGCTACGAGCGCGTCACCTTGCTTTTCCAGTTCAATGTGCAATTAATTACAGCTGTGTAAATATACAAATACCTTACAAAATTAAATATCCCTGTAAATTAGACAAGCAGCAGGCAACAAAGTC
This sequence comes from Oreotragus oreotragus, assembly GCA_006410675.1. NCBI lineage: Eukaryota > Metazoa > Chordata > Mammalia > Artiodactyla > Bovidae > Oreotragus > Oreotragus oreotragus. The sequence goes on from SJYX01024167.1 coordinate 70,686, forward strand.
TTTGCTTTGATATATGTGCCAGGAGAAGTTTTTACTTTAGGTACCAAAAGATCTTGCAGTGATTTAACTGATTCCCTCATCTTAAAAGAGGTGAAAAACCCCATTGAAAGTGAGCAGTTGTGCAAGTTCTATACAGCTGAAGGGGAAAAAAGTAGTGGTTTCTTGGCAGAAATCATTTCCCTCAACTTTCCTCACATTATAAAAATGGACTGGAATTCAAGTTCCCATCCAGCTGCCAGAGGCAGCCCCTCCCTGCACTGGTGGCCATGCGCGGGCTGGCTGACCCTGCAGAGCCCAGCCCAGGAGCTGACTGACCCCAGCCCAGGAGCTGACTGACCCCTAGGCTGGCGCAGAGACAAGAAGGGTGCGGACGCCGGTCTGGGGGAAGCCGTGGGGCCGTCTTTTGCTCTGACAGGAGTAAGGAGGACACGGGGAGGAAGGAGACAGTTACTTTTAAATAGCACTCATTTCTCCTTACTTTGTATGAGTGTTCTTCCTTGCTTTGTTGTTGTTATTCTGCTTGCTTAAAAGAGTGCATTAGGGGAAAAAGAAAACCCCAAAACTACCTTAAAAGGTAGCTTCCTTAAATATTTGAGTTCTTTCACTTCGCCTCTTCCACAAAAGCCTTGTAATTCCTGCCATAAATTCCCTCTCAGAGCTTGAAAGTGGGGATGGGCCTACTTGGAAAGGGAACATCAACCCTTGCTCCAGCTTTAATCTGAAAACAGGCCCCTAGAGAAGAGGGGACCCTGCGGGGGCTGTACAGGTGAGCCATGGCCACGGCCCCCACCGCCTCACCAGGCCTTCTGACCTCGGCCAGTTGTATTATCTGACATCCCAAAGCAAAGACTTTTCCAGTCAGTTCTAAGTGAGAAGCAAAAACAAGTCATGTCAGTCCGTCACTTGATTTCTCTCTCCCTTCGCTTCCCCACCTCCTTCAGTCAGACATGGCTCCTCCTGTCAGACTTTAACAGCAGCAGCATCCATGACCTAACTCTAAACGTTAACCTTCGAATCTCATCTTTGTTCCCTGAAGTTACTTAATTTCAGCCCAGGAAGCTGTCTCTAAGCACAAACAGACCCTGGGTTTGAATAGACACTGGAAGGGCATATTGTGCCCATTAGATAAGAACCCTCTAACTACGTTAAAGTCTCAAGTACCACTTAGAAAACAATTAACATTAGGGTTAGTGGCCTATGCTTCATTTAAGGAGAGGAAGAGAGTTTAAAAATCTACTACAGTTTTTCTTGATAATTTTTCAGGTAAGGCCACAGCCTTTGATTACTCTTCTTTCTCTTGTTCGGCTCTCCAGTGACTTCCTTTTCCTCCTCTTTGCAAAGCAATTACGAATGAAGCCAGAAGATGAGCCCCGGCAGGAAGGCGAGGCCACAGTCTGGGTGCTGACGTGCACGTGCCTGCCCAGCACCCGTTCTGAGGAGCGCGTGGGCCCTTCCCCCTTGCTGCCCAAGAGTCAGTGCCCTCAAGACTGGGGACCTCCGGTCTCCACCAAGTGGGAGCGAGCAGACACTTTCCCGATCGCCTGGGGGATGGTGAAAGAATGGTGTGAGCGAGGGCGGGAAAGGATGGTAGAGGACACCAAGTCAATTGGAAAGGAACCGAAGTACCCAGAGTCTCCTCTCCTGTTCATTCCTGGGACACTCACTGCAGCTGGAAGAGGAAGCGCATCTTCCGCCAAGGCCTCTGGCAGCAGGCAAGCCTGTTCTGTCATAGCAGGAGGCTGTGGGCAGTGGGCTCCTCTCCCCTCTGGCAGGATTTCCACAAAGGAGACAACCAACTACATCTGGGACCAGGGTTCAGGTGGAACTGCTTCTCTGCCCCCAAGTGTCCTTTTGCTTTCAGTGGTACGAGGCAGTGTGTTATAATCCTGGGGTTCAAAAAGCAAAGCCTGCCACTTTCGCTTATTTATTTGTTCATGGAGGGAGACAGGTATCTCTGACAAGATTTCCAGTTGGACGAGGATCACTGAAAATGGCCACTGGATTCAGAGGGAGGCTTCTGAGCATATTTTGTTGTTGTTCAGTCACTTGGTCATGTCCGACTCTTTGTGACCCCACGGACTGCAGCAAGCCAGGCTCCTCTGTTCAAGCGTATTCTTAGAGCTACGTTTCTTTGATCAAAGGGAGCTACGACCATCACAAGGTCACTATCCGGCCTTACCATAATCATGATGATGACAAAGACCATCATGCTCATCACCAGGCAGGCAGACACACCCTCCTGGTGGGATATTTGTGCATGACATCATGGCAGGAATTCCAAACTGAGCCACCATCATTACTAACGCCCAGAACAGAACTGGGATTCAGAAGAGGCTCCCTCCCAGTGAGACAAACAGCTCAAGGAGCCCTCCTGTGAGGGAGCGCTGGCATCCTCCGGACCACCACCGCCAAGGCCCCAGGGCCTGTGAGACCCACTGGCAACAGCCCCGGCTCTTCCCTTCTAGCACAGCCAACAGCGGCCACTGTCCCAACCTGCTGAAAAGTCCCTCTCTTCTCCTCTCTCCCCCTATGTTAAAATTACATAGCTATGTTCTAAATAAGCCCCAATTTCAGAGAATATACCTTCCCACCTCTAAGCTCACTACAACCATTTGTTTCCCTGAATGGAAAATGCAGAGCTTCGTCATGGCAAGAAGCAACAGAAAGGGGAAGGGTAAGACTTTTCCCCTCGGGTTCTAAAAAGACTAGATGTCTCCTCCTTTAGTCTCTAAGCCACCCAAGAAAAGTTAAAATTATATCCCAAACAAAGAAAATAAAGTAGTATTATGGTGTCTTGAAAAACAGACAGAGATATCCAAACAGCAGCACAGATGTCAGTGGTCATAATGGGGACCTATCATACAAAAGGAAGCCAAAGTACACCAAAAAATAATTTGGATCTCCTTGGGGTTTTTGTGTGTGTTTGTTTGTTTGTTTTTTCCCCACTTTTGTTAGGCCACATGCTTCTAACAAGATTCTCAGCACAGGAAAAAATAAAAAAGAGTACAGAGCAATGGGGATGGGGACCAGGAGCACTAGAAAAGTGCTGGACGAGAGGGACGAGTAATTAAGCCACAGGATCACACACAAGAGTAACCGTCAAGGATCACAAAGAGAAATGAGGGGAAACACTTCCTTTATCTCTTGGAAGGCGGGTGAGGGTGCTCGGCAGTCACCTAGTACTTCGCTTGGCTCGGGCATCTGCGGGAGAGTTTTGACCTGCAGACGACAAAGGGATGAGAGGATGAGATAGACACAGGGTTGGAAGCTGGGATTCAGAGAGCCCTGCCCCGTAGGTCTGCTTCTCTGTGCCCCCTCCTTCATGTCCTTCATCCTCCCATCATGCACTGCAGGTCGTCGTTAGGCCCCTGGACAAACAGGCCAGCCAACGGTCTTCCTCACTCTGGGGAGCCTGGGACAGAGGCCCCTCTCGGGGTCTGAGGTTGGATCACACAGCTGAACACTGGGGACCATTAAGGTTCTCCCAGTCTTTCCTTTACTCAGTCCCACAGCCTCTAGCTGCAGCCCCCTTAAGAAGAACAAGTTGAAGCAAGAGGTTAATTGGGTTCAAATGTAACCAGAGTCCCTGAGCCCCTCAGGACACCTGATGACCTACACCCACACTCACACTCCTGTCCTTCCTCCAACTTAGACGTGTTCGTAACAAGACTTCCTTTCCTGTTTATGTTGACGTCCCTGGAAGCAACTGCCAAGGAGAGAAAGGAAACACAAGAAGAGCTTCTTACCGTATTGTGCCAGCAAGGAGCGGGTTAAAGGCGTACAACCAGTCGTTCACGTCTTTGTCATTGAGAGCCTGCAAAAGGACCCCACGGTGCTTGGTGCACACAGCAAAGGTGTTTGGTGTCTGAAAGAGACCCAGGAGAACAAGAAGGTTCATATGGATACTGAACAATGGTGACCACCAGCCACATTCAGAGAGCACATGGCCCTTCACACAGACGGTTCAGAGACACCAAACACAGAATAGAGATTCTGCACCACACGACAGGGCTCAGAACTCAAACGGGTAGGCTGTGAACGACAATGAACAGCGGAGAGGGCAGGACTGACCTTCACCATGGCCTGCTGGTCCTCGCTATATTCCACCTGGGCTGTGGACAGGTTAATGATGCCCCGCTCCACAGGGTCTTTGTCACTGTTATAGATGAAGACGTAAGGGCGACGGACCACGACGAAATGTTTAGCCCAGTTGCTGGACAGGGGCTCCTTGAAATGCAGATATCCTTTCTTGGAGACCACTGAGCTGAAAGAACAGGTCAGCAGAAGTTAGTTCCTCAGAAAAATAAAGTGATCATAAGCTGAAGGCCATCAAAACAGACTGAGGCCACATCCCCAGGTTGAAGGAAACAGGCAATGATCTATTTGGCAGGCTGTGCCAGGTGAGGGGGACAGAGATATACCTGGAGCAGAACCCAGTCCCATTCCTGCATCCCAGGTCCATTTGCATTAAACCTGAACAGTTGGAAGTGAACTCCCGCTAATCTGTCTTCTAATACCCAGCATCTCTGTTCCATACAGTACTCACCCTGGTCTAATTTCTTCAATATCTGGAACAAGATTGAGAAATTCATTTTTTCCTGCTCGGGCCAAATAGGGCGTTTCCACAGGTGGGACAATCTGAAACTGTTCAAATTCTGGGCAGGGACTAGAGGCTTGGGAATTGGCTTCTGGGGTCCTTGAAAAGAGACAGAGGTTAGGAAGAAAGGGGGTACCAAGAGCTTCCATGAGGTCAATGCACAAAACAATGCTTCTCCCCAAACACCAGGGACTCTGCCAACATCAGGTCCTCAGAGCCTGGCTAAGAAGACAGAGCTGGCATCCAAAAGGTAATTAATCCCACATCCACTGAGTGTCATCCTTCGGCAGTTATTAACACAAAGGAAATTCTCACTGATGACCAGCGAGTCTCTCAGTCTCCCCTCTTGTCTGGAAGCCCTCTGAACAGAAGGCTGATTAGTATGAACACCATTCCCCGGTATGCTCCTATCTAGTCCCCAGGCCACACCTAGGGCACTACCTAGGGCAGGGGTTCTCAAGGTGAGGGCCCTGATCAACAGCATCAACTTCACTTGAAAAGAGTGTTAGAGATTCAGATCCTCCAGCTCTAGCTCAGACATGTGGAATCAGAAACCCTGGATGGGGCTCAGCCATCTGGGCTCTCACAAGCCTCCCAGGTGGTGCTGATGTCTCTAAAGTCTGAGAACCATTGCCTGAAGGACCAGTGGAGCACGCAACAAGTGAGAAGAACTGGGTTCCCACGTGACTGTTGGAGCAAAGCTGCTGTGAGAGGCAATTCCTGCACTCTGTGTTACCTTTGTAGAGCAGCTTAGTCTAATCAATTGTATCTCACTCACTCCAAAAAGCCCATTTTTCTCACACTTCATTGTTCCTCGGATTGGAATGCATCTTATAATTGATGGCATGTCACACTGCAGTGACAGTGCTTTGGCTTTCTTGCACACTATGTGTTAAGTCACTTCAGTCATGTCTGACTCTTTGCAACCCTATGGACCATTGCCTTCCAGGCTCCGCCAAGCCCTTCTGCAAGGGATCTTCCCAACCCAGAGATTGAACCCATGTCTCTTATGTCTCCCGCACTGGCAGGTGGGTTCTTTAGCGCTAGCACCAACAGGGAAGTTAGTGGCATATAAAAATGTCTTACAGTTGATGGCAGTGAAATTCAACTAAATCACCCTGTTGTATTGTTTTCTGCATCCCACTGTATCAGTACTGATACAGGAAGACAGACGGTTGGATGATAACCAGGTGGGTTTGGACAGGTGAGCCTAACGAATGGAGACAGGGCAGAGGAGACTGATGGCAACTGCACAGCAGTGATTTTAACGATTAAGTCTTGAGACCTAGACTTGGTCTCTATTACTCTTACCTATATATTTGGCTGTGTCATTAAAATATTTTTTCCAAAGTAATTTCAAAATACTTTTCCCCAGATGGGGCTTCCTGTGTCTGCTATCAATGGGGAGACAACCGGGGTTGTGAACTGAAGAACAAATCAAAGGGGGATGAAGAAGAGGAGTCAGTGATATGGTGCAGAGATTTAGGAAGGTGTGACATTCAGAGATGGCAGGAGCACCTTCCAAGCCACTGTGACATCCAGAAAAGGCTCCCACGTATCTCCCAGAGCTGCCTGGGAGATGGTGCTGCCCTCGGGTGGGAACCACTGGGCGAGCAGAAGGTCGGCGGTTCCCTTAGTTCTCTCGGTGAGGTCCGGGTACTTACTTCTGATCCAGGGAGTTGCTCCTAGCGTCCACCAGAGAGGGGCAGGTAGAGGACGGAGTGAGGGTGGAACTGCTCAGACTGGACACAGAGGGGTCCCGGCCTACAGGAGAGAGGTCAGCCAGCTGGAAGAAAGCAGAGCTCGCAAGTGAGGTCTAGGACAACATGAGAACTCCGCAGTGAGGCGCTTTGGCAGCCAGGGACCTCACGCTCACAAATCTCTTGTGTTTTGGGTCTTTCAAGAAAACAATTTCTACAAATATTTTATGGCCTAAGTGTCACAATAGGAATAAAGAAATTTACAAAAGAGGCAAGGCTTGCTTTTTATATTTGTAAAGTATGCCTATATTTTATACTGCTACAGCCTCTTTCATTGACAATGACCCTGTTTATGCATGCCGAGCATTGAGAACAATAAGTACTATTCTAAGAACATGGCAGAGGCCCTGCCCTCCTGAAACTTACATTCTAAGTGGAGAAGGCAGAGAATCAACCTATCAACAAACACTTTAAGAAGTGTCAGGCAGGGATTGATGCTACAGCAAAAGAGAAAGCAGGGAAGCAGGTTAAAAAGTTTCAGAGAGCTGCTGGCTTCACAGAGGATGGTTAAGAAATTCACTTCAAGGAGGCAATATCTAAGCAGAAAGATGAAATAGCTAAGGAAGCCAATCATGGGACTATCTGGAAGATTATTCCAGACAAATGAACAGGTCGTGTACACAGACCCAAGGCAGAAAGCTTGGCGTGCTAGGGAAGAGCAGGGAACGGGATGATGATGGAAGGAGAGTGAAGCAGAAGTTCTCTCAAGTGTTCACCTCACTCTCTATTGAGGGCAACAAAATTTCATGCCACTAAGAAACTCAGAACTTGCTGTGCCCTGCCATATAATAACATATCACCCTCAACAGAATATTCTTCTCCAAGGGATCCAGGGAACAGCCAAATGTTTCCCATCTGAAAACTGGTCTAAGAGACAGAAAAGGATATGTTCATCTTTAGAAGTCAGTGTTCTGACTGAAAAATTAAATAAATAAATGCAGGAGGAGGTATGTCAGACATCCTCAGACACAACACCAGGCCCATCTCAAGCCACTGAAAAGCAGCAGAACCTAAGGACAGGAAACAGGAGCTGCTCACCTTGCAGTCACTGATGCTGCCGTGCACCTGGCTGAATTCTCGGTTGAAAGTGTGGGTGAGAAGTTGCAGGCACTAGGGAAGAGAATGGGAAGAGCAAGTTTTGATGGTTAAACAAAGCCCTGAATTAAAGCATGGAGGGAAAATAACATGCCAAGACCCACAGTGGAGCTCAGGTGCTGCTCAAATAACCTGGGAAATTAGCTAGGTATACAGCAAAGGAAGCCTTGGACCTGCCTAATAAAGATGATAAGATGAGTGGATAAAAAGCCATTCTCAAAACTGCAAAAGTGAATTACTGCAAACACCACAGTTTAAAGTGTTTAAGAATGCAATGGAATCTCTAATTCTCAACTTGCGTTGGTACTAAAAGGTATGGAGATTTCTAGATGGTATATGTTCCTAAATCACCTAGATGACCATTCAATTACTGAAACAATCACAGACTCCCTCTTATTTTTATATTCTATTGTCAGCCAGTTGACCAGACCCACATGCCTGGTGGTCATCCCAAACAAGCCCTCTGCCCACTCCCGTGGTATCTAGGCACAAACAATGTGGATTCTACCTTCCAAACATCTCTCTCACGATTCCTCTTCATCCCACATACTCCCACCATAGTTAAAAAATTTGATCATTTCTCATCTGGATTATGGAAATAAAGAATTCTTTCTGCCTCTAGTCTCCTCACCACAAATTTAGCCTCTTTATTATTGCTAGAGAAATCTTTCTGAAACACAAATACCCATTTGAAGCATTTCCAGGTCACTCCCAAAACACTCTGAATGCTTTACTCCAGCACCCAGGCTCTTCGTGATCTGGCCCCTGGTCTGTTTCCCCGACTCCATCTCCTGTCCCTCTCCTGCACGGATTCCCTCACACTGGTCATGCAAGACAGTGCTGGCTCTCGCCTGTGTATCCTCCCAAGGTCAGCTCATGAGTGCCCTCCTGGGCAGGCCTCTCCTTTGCCTCCCACAGCATTTCAGATCACACCTCTATTAAAAGCTGGCCACCCACTTGCCTGTAAACTTATTAAGGGTAGAAATTAAGTCTTCTTTACTCCTATATTCACTGTGTCAGCACAGGCCTTGAATCAGAGGCCCTCAAAGAAAGATGAAAATGCAAAAGAGAAAACAGAAAGACCAGCTTACAGAGCCTCAGGGGGAAATGCTCAGCAGAGACAGGGAGTCCCACCTTAGTAGCCAGCTCTTTCTCTCGATCCACCAGGCTTTCAATGTCTGCTGAGTCGTAGCCACTGCTCTCGCTGGGTGTGATGGCACTTTCAAAGGTGGTGGTTGAGATTTGAGAGGAGATGCTGGTAGAGGTGCTGAGGGTCCCGCTGCTGAGGCTGGGGGACAGCGAGTCACTCAGGGATTTAGGGATGCTGTCACCCAGTCTGTCGCGGAGCAGCAGAAAGTGGCGGGTTTTCTCCACCTAAGAACAACAATGGTACACAGCAAATGCAAGCTCATCAAGGTCTTAATAAGCAAAGTATTATATCACGCCTCCACTGTGAAGGAAAACTGCCAAGCCCTGGTCATAGGCAGCAGCTAAGCATAAGATGATATTTGGGGCATCTCGCCCAAGAGTTCGCCTGCGCCTGCCTCCCCTTCAGTACCTCATGCAGGAGTTCCAGCTTCTCCAGCTCCCACTGGTGCTCTAGGATGAGGCTGTCTCCCCGGGGCCGCCAGCCAGCCAAGTTCTCCTCCCCCCGCACGTATGCCACCGAGGTATCCAAGATTTTCCTTCTCCTCCGCTGCATGCCTGAGTTAAGAGGAAACCATTTTTTTTCCCCCACAGAAAAACCCAAGTCTAATTTTAGCGCAAAAGGAATGAATAATTCATACATATGGCACACTAGGACAGTTGTGTCTCAAGATACATAGGGTATTATAATAAAAATGTATCCTTTTGCTCCAAAGCAACTGTCTGAACTTCTTTTAAAACTGAGTTTTATATTCTTAGATAATTATGAAGCTGGTAACGCAACTTGAGAAAATGCTAGATATTATGTTAAGTGGAAACACAGAGATTAAATAGTCTGCACACTATTGGTTCAAACATAAAAATACACTCAGAGGAAAAAAGTGGGAAAGGACTATATGCACCTCCCTCATGTTTCATGGCTCAGTCAAGATGGTAGATGACCAACTGGTTCTGCCTCCATTATTTCCCATCAATTTTTAAAAATGTTTTACTGGTTTCAGAAGTTCGTGACATTGTACAGGAGACAGGGATCAAGACTATCCCCAAGAAAAAAGAAATGCAAAAAAGCAAAACGGCTGTCTGAGGAGGCCTTAAAAATAGCTGTGAAAAGAAGAAAAGTGAAAAGCAAAGCAGAAAAGGAAAGATATTCCCATTTGAATGCAGAGTTCCAAAGAATAGCAAGGAGAGATAAGAAAGCCTTCCTCAGCGATCAATGCAAAGAAACAGAGGAAACAATACAATGGGAAAGACTAGAGATCTCTCCCGGAGAAGGCAATGGCACCCCACTCCAGTACTCTTGCCTGGAAAATCCCATGGGCGGAGAAGCCTGGTAGGCTATAGTCCATGGGTTTGCGAAGAGTTGGACACAACTGAGCAACTTCACTTTCACTTTTCACTTTCATGCATTGGAGAAGGAAATGGCAACCCATTCCGGTGTTCTTGCCTGGAGAATCCCAGGGACAGGGGAGCCTGGTGGACTGCCGTCTATGGGGTCGCACAGAGTCAGACACGACTGAACCGACTTAGCAGCAGCAGCAGCAGAGATCTCTTCAAGAAAATTAGAGATACCAAGGGAACATTTCATGCAAAGATGGGCTCAATAAAGGACAGAAATGGTAGGGACCTAATAGAAGAAGAAGGTATTAAGAAGAGGTGGCAAAAAAAAAAAAAAAAAAAAGAAGAAGAGGTGGCAAGAATACACAGAACTGTACAAAAAAGATCTTCATGACCCAGTTAATCACTATGGTGTGATCACTCACCTAGAG
>SJYX01024167.1:81840-131131 GCA_006410675.1 Oreotragus oreotragus
TGGACTGTGAAGAAAGCTGAGCACTGAAGAATTGATGCTTTTGAACTGTGGTGTTGGAGAAGACTCTTGAGAGTCCCTTGGACTGCAAGCAGATCCAACCAGTCCATCCTAAAGGAGATCAGTCCTGGGTGTTCATTGGAGGGACTGATGTTGAAGCTGAAACTCCAATACTTTGGACACCTGATGCGGAGAGCTGACTCATTTGAAAAGGCCCTGATGCTGGGAAAGATGGAGGGCAGGAGGAGAAGGGGACAACAGAGGATGAGATGGTTGGATGGCATCACCGCCACAATGGACATGAGTTTGGGTAGGCTCTGCAAGCTGGTGATGGACAGGGAGGCCTGGCGTGCTGCAGTTCATGGGGTTGCAAAGAGTTGGACATGACTAAGCGACTGAACTGAACTAAACTGGTTTGAAATTTAAAAGACGTGAAAGTGAAAGGCACTCAGTCTTGTCCAACTCTTTGCGACCCCGTGGACTGTATAGTCCATGGAATTCTCCAGGCAAGAATACCGGAGTGGGTAGCCTTCCCCTTCTCCAGGGGATCTTCTCGACCCAGGGATCAAACCCAGGCCTCTCACACTGCAGGTGGATTCTGTACCAGCTGAGCCAGAAGAGAAGCCCAAGAATACTGGAGGGGTAGCCTATCCCTTCTCCAGCGGATCTTCCCCACCCAGGAATCAAACTGGGGTCTCCCGCGTTGCAGTTGGATTTTTTATCAACTGAGCTCTCAGGGAAGCCCTTAAAAGATATGAACTTACATTAATTTAAAAATTTCTGAAGGAATTCTCTAGACATTGTAATTAGCTGCTATGGGACTTAGATTCATACTCAGAATCTTCCTTTTATCTCCATTCTTCCATGTGGGCCTCAGTCTCTTTTCCACATATTTTCTCCAAAATGATTCAAACTTACACTAAATGTTTTGAAAAACCCATACTTTTGTCCCTGTTCCAGTTTCACAAACATGGAAACGCAGAGGGCTGTTTAAGGCTGCCACAATGGAGGAATAACAGCTTTCCACAGAGACATAAAAAGGGACACAGAACAAGCTCAGCTTAATATTAATAATTTGTCTTTCCGTAGCATAGGAGGTTCAAATTCTAGTTTGACAGCACCTGTAAAGTCACACTGTCGAGTTATCTTTGGGGCTAAGGGAGGAAGGGAAATGGTTCTGAAGTTTTCCAAACCAAATTCAGTGTAATACATTTGATTTGTTTTGTGAGGGGGTGGGGAGGGGGTTCATGACTCAGGGCTTGTAGGATCTTAGTTCCTTGACCAGGGACTGAACCTGGGGCCATGGCAGTGAATGCACTGAGTCCTCACCACTGGATCGCCAGGGAATTCTCATAACATGCTTGAAATTGTTATACTAATAATATTCCACAGCCTAGTAACAATCTGTTCTATACAGTGTTTATAACTGTATAGCATGTCATAAAGCAAACAGTGTTGTAACTCAGAAAATGGTAACTCCAACATCACCACCAAAGTGGCTTGTAAAATATAACTGGTGTCTCAAAAATGTATATCCATCCTGCATGGGTGGGATAAACTTTAGATATAGTGTACTGCAGTCAAATGCAAAGGTAACTCTCCCTTCCCTGATCCACAGAGCTTACCTGGACTTCCTGTGTCTGCCATTTTGCATAAACTGAGTTCATAAATTCCAGTGACTCGATTGCTATGTAAATTAAAACAAACAATTAATTTCAAACAGCACAAAAACAGGAAGAATCTCAATTCTCTCTGCTTAAAGCATTGTCTCCTGTGCTGGAATTGCAACCCACCCTCAGATGTCTGCAAACTTAGAGACATCGCTCATCAGTCGCTGTTCTTCTCCTATTCTGAACTTAGGAAAAAACTGAATGAAAAACTGGAAAATGTATAAAAAATGCGAAAATTGAATTTTGCCTTTTCTTACAAGAAGGAAGAGATGAAGGGGTAAAGGTCTGAGTAGAATGAAAACGGTAAACACCAGCTTCTAGGGGTGTGGTTAGGAAGGGGACTGAACCTTCTACTGCATTAGTAACCGTTTTTAAGCTCAATGGTGATGCACAGGTAGTCAGTGTATTATTCTCGATGCACATTCATGTGTCTAAAATAGAAATATTAAGGATAAGAATGTCCCAACAGTAAGCTGTTAGAAATAATACTAATGACATTTAAAACAGCACTCAGTCCCTACAAAACTGGTGGAAAAGTGTTTACAACGGAACATGCCTTCCTTCCTTTACTACTCATCCATCTATTAATATTTTACTAAATGCCAACATTTACCTCACTGCACTCCAGGTGTCAGCTACCAAATGGTTTATAGGCTGAGAACCCTGAAAACAGCAGTTAGGAGACTGCTCATTTGTTTGGGGCCCACCAACCCGAGGCGACATTTCCAAAGCTTACGAGTCTGGTGACTTCGAATAGCCGCTGCCAAAGAGGCTGCGCAGTGAGCGTGGCGGTGAGATCTTGGCGTCCCGGGAGTAGAAGACCATGCACACATCCTTGGTGATGACGGCTGGCTGGATGCAGTGATCCAGCTGAAAGCAGACAGAACAGCTGTGACCACAGTCTGGGTACCATGGCATTGGAAAACTGGTCCCAGACGTGGGGGGTGGAGGACTTCAGCTCTACCAGCAATTTATTTCAACAGCAAATCAGACAACAATACGTGTAAGGTCAGGCGGTATTCCTTGTAGGTGCATTTACTTTTCTCAAAATTTTCTCAAAGTTTTTTTCTGTAGGCAACAGTGGATACTTATTATTTGTCATATGCCCAGCACTGTTTGCCCTAAATCCCTTTTTGTGACCTCTAAACAACCTTCTTAGGTAAATGCTATTAATACTATCATTACCCTTGTTCAAGAGGTGAGGAAATTGAGGCACAGAGGAGAAATCACTCGTCCAAGGATAGGAGGGCAATTAAATGACAGCACAGGGCACCTAAACTCAGACAGGCTACATCTAGCATCTGCGATGTTAGCCACTACTAGGCCCATCCACAACTTCCAAAACAGGAGGCCGTTTTCTTAAAATTATGCATTCTCTGATGGATGGGGACTAGGCTACTAAAACTTAGAATGAAATAGAAGTTATGTAACTTTTTGGTTAACTAGAGACTGGGAACAGAACCTAATATAACCAGAGTAGTTAGCAAAGTATAACATAATAAGTAACTTAAGGATGAGCTGGGAAGATGAGCTGGGAAGACACAATCAGTCACATCGTTCCTCCCCATTTCCTTGTTGTAACCTGCCCACTATGCAGGGCTGGTAGGTCATGGCAACTCAAGTTGTGGGTCCTCTCACCTCCAGGTAGGCCGACAGGGTCATGTAGATCTTTTCCCCATAGGGTGTCACTCGGTTCAGAAGGATGGAGTTATGGAGGGAACTATCCCAGACGGCCTCGAAACGATAGAAGGTCCTACGATCGAAAAGGCAAGGGGGTCACCTAAAGCTGCAGGTAGCTAAGCACAGCTACTGCCACAGTCGGAAACGCTGTCAAGCCCTGAAGTCATCTTAGTCCAGGTAGTGCCACAACCAGAAATGCTGCAGAACCCACAGTGACCCACAGTTCCAATTTCCCAAACTCTGTCAACAGAGTAGAACCTTCATCTCCTGGGAGAAAAAGGTCAGCCTCCAGCCTCTTGCCCCCACCCGTTGTCAAGGAACACTTAGCTATGTTCTTTTTTTTGACAAGCCTGTTTTCTCCCTGCCTATAAACATCAACATAGTGAGATCAATCAAAAGAATTAAGATGAAAAGCAGAAATGAGTATGGACAGAAACTAAAATAAGAAAAAGACTAAGTGAGCTCCTCCGTGAGTCAGTGACCAGGGCAGGAAATAGATTCAATCGTTTGAAGCAGCCTTCTTCATGTGTCAGTTCCATCCTGCTGAACCTCAGAAACATCACACACACATCTAGGAGGACTGATGAGAGAGATAGCATAGAGAAACTTGTTTTAAATAAAATATGAGGTTATTCTTAGCTGACATTTCAGTAAAAGAAAATGATTTTAGTACCAGAGCTAGCCAACTACTATTTATCAGTTTTCCAAAAATCCACATAAGAATCTAACATTCCAATAACAACTAGAAGTTTGATTATTTAATAAACACCCATAAATTGATTTTGTAAACTGTCCTAATACCTTTCTTTTTTCCTCCCAGTAAAACCACCATAGCCCCTACTTGACATTAAACCTTCTGGTTCAGCAGGTCTTACCTGAAACACCATCCTGAGTTCAACAGCAGAGTCAGAGATCAACTCCCAACTCAACCCCTGAGAGAACTGTCAGGGAAAACACCTTGTCCACCCCTGAAGAGTAGGCTGTCCAGCACCACGCTCTCTGGACGCGTAACATACCTCACCTGATACAACTGGAGTTTTGCACACTTTATTCCCTGCCCAGTACATTCCACCTTGCTCCTTACCAAATGGTAATCTAGATTCAATCGTTTGAAGCAGCCTTCTTCATGTGTCAGTTCCATCCTGCTGAACCTCAGAAACATCACACACACATCTAGGAGGACTGATGAGAGAGATAGCATAGAGAAACTTGTTTTAAATAAAATATGAGGTTATTCTTAGCTGACATTTCAGTAAAAGAAAATGATTTTAGTACCAGAGCTAGCCAACTACTATTTATCAGTTTTCCAAAAATCCACATAAGAATCTAACATTCCAATAACAACTAGAAGTTTGATTATTTAATAAACACCCATAAATTGATTTTGTAAACTGTCCTAATACCTTTCTTTTTTCCTCCCAGTAAAACCACCATAGCCCCTACTTGACATTAAACCTTCTGGTTCAGCAGGTCTTACCTGAAACACCATCCTGAGTTCAACAGCAGAGTCAGAGATCAACTCCCAACTCAACCCCTGAGAGAACTGTCAGGGAAAACACCTTGTCCACCCCTGAAGAGTAGGCTGTCCAGCACCACGCTCTCTGGACACGTAACATACCTCACCTGATACAACTGGAGTTTTGCACACTTTATTCCCTGCCCAGTACATTCCACCTTGCTCCTTACCAAATGGTAATCTCACTGCAGCTGTCTTTTCTAGATATTGGCAATAGTTGGCCTATTTTCTCTCTAAACACACCTCTGTGCTTCTTTCTCCAGAAATAATGAGAGAAAACAATACTTCTAAATGAACTCGGTAACCACACCTCATCCTGAGTGCTAGTGTTTGAAGCCTGATGATTTCATCTTGTAGCTGCTTCTAGAAGTACAGCTGTAAGTCATATCGAAGTACAGTTGACCCTTGTCCAACAGGGGATAGGGGGCTGACCCTCCATGCTTTTAAAAGCCCCTGTATAAGACTTCCCTGGTGGTCCGGTAGTTGAGAATCTGCCTGTCAGCACAGGAGACATGGGCTCCAGCCCTGGTTTGGGAGGATCCCACACGCTGCAGGGCACCACAGCCACCGAGCCCGAGTGCCTACAGTCCGTGCTCCACAAGAGAGGCCACTGCGGTGAGAAGCACGAACCACAACAGAGAGCAGCCCCTGTTCGCCCAAACTAGAGAAAGTCTGCATAGCAATGAAGATCCAGAACAGCCAAAAAAGAGAAGAAAATCTACGTACAACTTGCCCACCACAGATTATAGAGTGCTGTGGTAACTACTACTGAAAAAAATCGACACGTAAGTGGACCCACACAGTCCAAGCCCGTGTTGTTCAAGGGTCATGATACTCTTGCAAAGATCTAGCTCTTAAGGTAGTACATAAGGGGTCAAGAAACTTTCCTACACAGATACCAAAGGAACACAGAGACAGCAAGACAAAGATGGACGAAGCAACCAAGGGACCCAAACAGCAACCACGGAGGATGACACAAGGCCCTCCCCTGCCCCTGGGCTCACCAGAGAGCCCTTTATGTACCCACAGAGCCCTGTTTTGATCGAATCTAAATTCTAGCTTGGTTTAAGATGAATTCTGACGTTGGGTAGTGGAATTCATTACTTCAGCAGAAGCCACCTGAGGGCTCTGTACTTGAGACGGCTCTTTTATTGCATCCCAGTGTCTGCCGAGGGACCTGGGATGAGGCCTACCTGTGGCCTTGCAGTCCGAGCCTGCCTGTGCTGAGGTCAAGTAAAGCCCCTTCGTAGGGTGATGGCGTATGTTACTCTGGAGACACCAGACAGTTCCTGGCCCTGCTGCCTGGACCTGTGACTCATTAAGAAATGGACCAGAACTTGTGCTTCCTGGGGCAAGGATTTATGGTTCATGATTCCCTCTCAAATGAGACAAGTGTTCTGAATGACTGTGCGAAAGCCTCTTCACATTCCTATTGTCTGGTTTTCATTTAACCTAAAGAAGAAATTTCTCTGATAGAAACCTGGCTAACATAGAAAAATTCTTACATCACTAAAATCTCCCTGTATTGGGATGGGGAGAAAAAGGTGGGTTTTTTGTTTTTTGTTTTTTTGGGTTTGATTTGTTTGGTGCTTGGGAGTTATGGCTGCAAATTTTTTTCCAAAATACTCACCAAGGGTGGCAGTTCTTGAGAAGAGGTCATACAAACTACAACCAAGATGCGTGAGTAATGTCAACGGACTCAAGCAACCAAGAGAACTGGCAGTTAGAAACAGGGCTGAGTCCTAAAGCATGCTGTCTTGTATGGCTTTAAGGTGGTCAGGAAATAACCCCAGGTTGATTTCTCAAGATGTTCGAAACAAAAGCAGTGTGTGTTTATGTGCTGTGTGGGTGTTTGTGTAACAAACATTCACCTATACCGTTATGTGTCACTTCCTTTATTTTTGTTTCCTCAATCAGATGAAGAGAGAGATGGGAGGAAATTTCCTTCACTACCAAACTAGAAATAAATGAGACAAGTAGTCCTGACAGGACAAAGAGAAATGTTTAAAAATAAAAAATATTTCTCACAGACTCAGCTACCCAAATAGCGAAACTGGTCTCTGATGCTACACAGGACAAAACAAAGAAAAAGGTAAACAATCACAAAAGCCTGAGATTCCATATGAAATAACATTCATACTTTGAGGGCAATAACATTCTACTTTGCAATGTGGAAGGGAAAACTTGACACGGCATAAGAATAAAATGAGCAGGTTTACTAAATGGAATGAGAAAATAATTATGAACTCTACAGATTACTCAAGAACCTACAAGTGAAACGACACATGCATTAGAAAAACCTAGGGCACAACAGTGCAGAGTGAGGTCTTGCTCTATTCCTAGGTGGGTGCAAGTTTACACAGGGGAAAACTACAAAATTACAATAGCAGTCAAAGCAACATAAGACATAAAGCATTCTGATAAGACAGAATCCTTATGTGCAAAAAAGCAAACAGAAAATACCTAGGAATATCCTTATCAAGAAAGAGCCTGCAAAAACATAGAAAAAACTTTCGTTAGTACAGCAAAAGTCAAAAAAATTAAAAAAGGAAAAAAGAGAGGGGGGAAGAGAGAGAGGAGAAGAGAAAAAAACAGATATAAAACACAAATTTGCTGACAAGCAAAGTGAATTCAAGTGGACAATTAACAGCGAATTTCATGGGATACAGTTTGATAAACAGCTTACAATGACATGTCCCTCTCCTGAAATGTTGTGTTAAGGAAATGCTGGACGTGGAAGGGAGACAGTTTTGATTAACATCCCTTTAGGAGGTGATTTACTATTGGAAATGGTAGGAAGTTGCTGTGGAGTTATGAGCAAACCAAACCAATTAGGTAAGAGAAATGTAGGACCGGGAAGAAAAGGAGCAATGGCTCTTGTCAGCTGCACTCTGCTATCAGTGGATCACAAGTGCCCTCTAATCATGTATACTTAATACACCCAACTGGAGCTCTGTAAGTTCAACTTTAAACACTAAACCTTTAGGCAGAAAGGACAAACCCAACTGGAGTTCTGTAAGTTCAACTTTAAACACTAAACCTTTAGGCAGAAAGGACAAAAGCTCTCTTAACCAAACTCCATTTAGCCACTCACCATATGAACTTATGCTCTTCACAACCCTAGAATGTAAAGACATCCATTTCTCATTGAGCATTATTCTAAAATAAAGAGGTAGCTCATAGGCCCAGTGGAGAAGGAAATGGCAACCCACTTCAGTATTCTTGCCTAGAGAAACCCCAAGGACAGAGGAGCCTGGCAGACTACAGTCCATGGGGTCACCATGAGCTGGACATGACTGAAGCGACTTAGTATACATGCATAGGCCCAGACAATTTGCTCCAAACAGCTGAGTTTTGTGCTTCTCAAGTATCAGTAGTATTTGGTCCCAAACCTGTCTATGCAGTTGTGTTTGTTATTACAATGATCTAATTTAATTAAATATTAGATAAATCACTGAAACATAACAGCAGTAAGAGTGTTTGTTTAGTGTAAAACAAAACTAAGTGTGAAAACTAAACTAAATGTCTTTAAAAGACTTGATAATGGTGAGTTGTTAAAAAAAAAAGCTGTTCAATTAAGTTTGGGTGAGATGAATGTGAAAGAAAGAGGGAAATAAAATTTTGGTGATACATGATAAAAAGTTTAAAGGATTTTGCACTTAGATTTTCTTCATAAGTTTCTAGTTTCACCAAACTGAAAATTATAGATGATAAATTATGGGTGTGGCTTTGTCAGAAAGACAATCAGAAGTCTAATAAATGAGCCTACAATTAAAGAAAAGGCCTTGGCCCTACAGCAAGAGCTGACAAATTTATGTACAATTAAATACTTTAAAACACTGTATCTAATTTTTAAAATATAAATTTATTTTAATTGGCAGTTAATTACTTTACAATATTGTATTGGTTTTGCCATATATCAACATGAATCTGGCACAGGTATACACGTGTTCCCCATCCTGAACTTCCCTCCCACATCCCTCCCCGTACCATCCGTCTGGGTTGTCTCAGTGCACCAGCCCCAAGCATCCAGTATCATGCACTGAACCTGGACTGGTGATTCGTTTCATATGATATTCATGTTTCAATGCCATTCTCCCAAATCATCCCACCCTCGCCCTCTCCCACAGAGTCCAAAAGACTGTTCTATACATCTGTGTCTCTTTTGCTGTCTCACATACAGGGTTATCATTACCATTTTCTAAATTCCATATATATGCGTTAGTATATTGTATTGGTGTTTTTCTTTCTGGCTCTGTATAATAGGCTCCAGTTTCATCCACCTCATTAGAACTGATTCAAATGTATTCTTTTTAATGGCTGAGTAATATTCCATTGTGTATATGTACCACACCTTTCTTATCCATTCATCTGCTGATGGACATCTAGGTTGCTTCCATGTCCTGGCTATTATAAACAGTGCTGCGATGAACACTGGGGTACACGTGTCTCTTTCAATTCTGGTTTCCTCAGTGTGTATGCCCAGCAGTGGGATTGCTGGGTCATAAGGCAGTTCTATTTGCAATTTCTTAAGGAATCTCCACACTGTTCTCCATAGTGGCTGTACTAGTTTGCATTCCCACCAACAGTGTAAGAGGGTTCCCTTTTCTCCACACCCTCTCCAGCATTTATTGCTTGCAGACTTTTGGATCGCAGCCATTCTGACTGGTGTGAAGTGGTATCTCATTGTGGTCTTGATTTGCATTTCTCTGATAATGAGTGACGTTGAGCATCTTTTCATGTGTTTGTTAGCCATCCGTATGTCTTCTTTGGAGAAATGTCTATTTAGTTCTTTGGCCCATTTTTTGATTGGGTCGTTTATTTTTCTGGAATTGAGCTGTATAAGTTGCTTGTATATTTTTGAGATTAGTTGTTTGTCAGTTGCTTCATTTGCTATTATTTTCTCCCATTCAGAGGGTTGTCTTTTCACCTTGCTTATAGTTTCCTTTGTTGTGCAGAAGCTTTTAATTTTAATTAGATCCCATTTGTTTATATTTGCTTTTATTTCCAGTATTCTGGGAGGCGGATCATTGAGGATCCTGCTGTGATTTATGTCGGAGAGTGTTTTGCCTATGTTCTCCTCTAGGAGTTTTATAGTTTCTGGTCTTACATTTAGATCTTTAATCCATTTTGAGTTTATTTTTGTGTGTGGTGTTAGAAAGTGATCTAGTTTCATTCTTTTACAAGTGGTTGACCAGTTTTCCCAGCACCACTTGTTAAAGAGATTGTCTTTACTCCATTGTATATTCTTGCCTCCTTTGTCAAAGATAAGGTGTCCATATGTGTGTGGATTTATCTCTGGGCTTTCTATTTTGTTCCATTGATCTATATTTCTGTCTTTGTGCCAGTACCACACTGTCTTGATGACTGTGGCTTTGTAGTAGAGCCTGAAGTCAGGTAAGTTGATTCCTCCAGTTCCATTCTTCTTTCTCAAAATTGCTTTGGCTATTCGAGGTTTTTTGTATTTCCATACAAATCTTGAAATTATTTGTTCTAGTTCTGTGAAAAATACCGCTGGTAGCTTGATAGGGATTGCATTGAATCTGTAGATTGCTTTGGGTAATATATTCATTTTCACTATATTGATTCTTCCAATCCATGAACATGGTATATTTCTCCATCTATTAGTGTCCTCTTTGATTTCTTTCATCAGTGTTTTATAGTTTTCTATATATAAGTCTTTAGTTTCTTTAGGTAGATATATTCCTAAGTATTTTATTCTTTTCGTTGCAATGGTGAATGGAATTGTTTCCTTAATTTCTTTTTCTACTTTCTCATTATTAGTGTATAGGAATGCAAGGGATTTCTGTGTGTTGATTTTATATCCTGCAACTTTACTATATTCATTGATTAGCTCTAGTAATTTTCTGGTGGAGTCTTTAGGGTTTTCTATATAGAGGATCATGTCATCTGCAAACAGTGAGAGTTTTACTTCTTCTTTTCCAATTTGAATTCCTTTTATTTCTTTTTCTGCTCTGATTGCTGTGGCCAAAACTTCCAAAAATATGTTGAATAGTAATGGTGAAAGTGGGCACCCTTGTCTTGTTCGTAACTTTAGGGGAAATGCTTTCAATTTTTCACCATTGAGGATAATGTTTGCTGTGGGTCTGTCATAGGCAGCTTTTATTATGTTGAGGTATGGTCCTTTTATTCCTGCTTTCTGGAGAGTTTTTATCATAAATGGATGTTGAATTTTGTCAAAGGCTTTCTCTGCATCTATTGAGATAAACACATAGTTTTTATTTTTCAATTTGTTAATGTGGCGTATTACATTGATTTGCGGATATTGAATCCTTGCATCCCTGGGATAAAGTCAACTTGGTCATGGTGTATGATCTTTTTAATGTGTTGTTGGATTCTGATTGCTAGAATTTTGTTAAGGATTTTTGCATCTATGTTCATCAGTGACATTGGCCTATAGTTTTCTTTTTTTGTGGCATCTTTGTCAGGTTTTGGTATTAGGGTGATGGTGGCCTCATTGAATGAGTTTGGAAGTGTACCTTCCTCTGCAATTTTCTTGAAGAGTTTGAGTAAGATAGGTGTTAGCTCTTCTCTTAATTTTTGGTAGAATTCAGCTGTGAAGCCGTCTGGACCTGGGCTTTTGTTTGCTGGAAGATTTCTGATTACAGTTTCAATTTCCACGCTTGTGGTGGGTCTGTTAAGATTTTCTATTTCTTCCTGGTTCAGTTTTGGAAAGTGGTACTTTTCTAAGATTCTTGACTTTAGCAACTTTTTTGATTAATTAACTCTAAGCGTCTATGGGGTCACACAGAGTCGGACACGACTGAAGTGACTTAGTAGTAGTAGTAAGCTTCTATTGGGAAAGATAAGTTGGTTCTTTTTTTTTTTTTTTCAATACAAAGCAAGAGATTTTATTGGGAAGGGGCACCAGGGTGGGCAGCAGCAGGGTAAGGGAACCCAGGAGGACTGCTCTGCCACACGACTCACAGTCTCGGGTTTTAGGGTGATGGGATTAGTTTCCAGGTTGTCTCTGGCCAGTCATTCTAACTCCAGGTCCCTGCTGGTGGTGGTGATGTCAAGCAGGGCCCTGTGGGGCTCTTGGAATGAAAGCCTTTTCATCCCTCATTACTTGTAAGCTAGATTCCAGCCTCCAAGACTTTCTCTGAGTTCCAAAGGGCAGAACAGTTGCTGAACAAAGGAGAAGCCAAGGTAAGTTGCTTCTAACAAAGTAAAATTCATCTTCTACACATCTAACCCACTGCCAGGCATGAGTCAAAGGACAGGTTAAGGTTACTCTAATGGAGGCAAGTTCAGCACAACCAGCACATCAACAAAACACCATGTTTCACCATCTTTCACCGAGTACCACAAGGAGGGTTAAGATATATTACTCACAGTTGCAAGGAAAATGTGGTGAATGCCAGCTGAACACTTTCTGTAAACGTCTGGCAGCAGAGAGAATGCTGTGTGGGATTAAAGCTAACTTCACAGGAATGGTGTTGTTCAAGATTTTGCCCAGGAAGAGGCCAAGGGAGATCAGAGTAGCCTGCTTTATTTCTGCCACCCCACCCCCCACCCCATATGTATAACCTTCTCAGTCACCTTTCCTTTCTGCCCATAGTCTCTGCCAGTGTCTCCAACAGGCAAAAAAGCAAACACACATCTGCTTCCTTTTCCTCATTCCTTTTCCTTTTCCTCATTCTCAGGCAAATCAGAAACACAAGGGAGTAATGGAAAGAAATTAACCCTGGCCCAAACTTTTAACTGTGTCTGGTTCTTGTCTTATTTATCCTCTCCCGCTTGCCAACAGATAGGAGCAAC
Organism: Oreotragus oreotragus; assembly: GCA_006410675.1. NCBI lineage: Eukaryota > Metazoa > Chordata > Mammalia > Artiodactyla > Bovidae > Oreotragus > Oreotragus oreotragus. The sequence continues at coordinate 94,486 of SJYX01024167.1, forward strand.
TTTTTAGGAGCTGACAGACCAAGAGAAATCCCATAATTTGAAGGTTGTGTTCTAACCCACATTAGAACACATGGCCACTCCTGTCCCCCAGACCTCACTTCATAAAGACATGGAGCCTCTGTGCACAATGACGGGACTCCCTCCCCAGGGAGGGAAATGCACCCCAACAGATTTATTTATAGTCTGATATGGAATAGCAGAATAGCTATGTATTTTATGCATTCTGTCATTATTTGATCAAAAATGGAATTCTGAGGGGAAACTAGCTTAAAATTAAAATTCATTATCTATAGCAGCCAATCTTGGTCAGAAGAGTTTATAATAATTTATTGCCTTTAATACATAACTCCTTGAGCCAACACTGGCAGCAGCAAAGATGAACTCAAGAGAGTTCACTAAACCTTGGAGAGCAGGTTTCTATGACACCCAAGGCTGAGAGGTCTTTCTCCAGCAATCACTTCATAGGAAGACATTTAGTCTTAGCCACAGTTAATCTACATGTAAACCCTTGGGTGGCATGCTGAGTTTTCTTCTGCTTTTTTCTATCATTGTATTACAGCTACAGCTTTTTCTCTAACATTGTGCTTCAACGTTCAAACTCCCCAAAGGAAAGAATATTTTTGTTCTCTGGGAGTAACATAATATATGAGTATCTCCAATGGTTTATGTTATTTATTTCTGAAGAACAGGTAGGCAGAGAAGGAAATAGGGAGTTTAAGTGAGAAGGTGGGGAGTCATTAATGAATGAAGAATCTAATGGTGAAGTAATCAACCCCCAGGGCTAACTCATTACTCGCCCTAGTGGCCCACCTGCTAGAGGTGTGAGATGACTTCAGGTACTTGGCAGAGATGATATTGAGGGAGAGGATGGCGTCCACTGCAGCTTCATCCACCTCAGCCTTATTCCTGATTCGGCCTGAGAGAGACAAGAAAGAAACCAGGTCATGGGGACATTTAAAAACAAAACAGTAATCCATTAAGCCAAAATGAGACCATGAGACCTCTGTGTAATTTCAGGCGCCGGAAGAGTCATTTGGTTAAGTGTAGTTTCAAAGTCTAATGTAGGAATTCTCAGTCTTCCATTCTTCTTCATACTCTGTCTCCTCTTTATATCCCACATTCAGTCAACTGTGACCATTTATGCATTGTTCAAAGAGCTTCTCATATTCATCTCGACTTTTATTTCCAACATTACTGCCCTGCTCATCAGGGGAGGTCATCCCCTTCTGATCAGAGATAAGCAACAGTCATTTAACTGGTCTCCCAGCTGCTCTCATGTCTCTCCTTGTCAATCCACCCCACACTCACCTTCTATAATATTCTTAGGCCACTGCCTTCATTATACCACTTTCTTGTTTAACATCTTACAATTCTGTTTTCAAATACTAAGACTAGGGTATGCAGCAGTGCACAGAGTTTCAAAACACAGTCTCTGGAGCAGGAGTACCTGCGTTCAAATCTCAGCTCCGACAATAACTGTCTGTGAGGCCTGGGCATATGCTCAACCTCTTTGAGCCTCACTTTCCTCACCTGCCAAGTGGGAAAAACAAGTCCGCCCTTTAAAGATTTTTATGATCATATTATATGTTATGTTATATTATGTGAACTAACATTTTTAGAGCATTCAGGAAAGCACCTGCCATATCTCATGCCTGTTTAAAAATAATAATAAGCCACAGGGTTACAGAAAAGCGTTAATAACTACTGCCTCTGCCTACCACCCATTCTGGCAGAAAGCATCTCTCTTTTTTTGTGTGTAAAAATTAATTTTGAAAAGCTTGAAAATCACTGTCCTGGATAGGACAGAATATATAACCATCCTTCCAGAGGTCAATAACTTGGTTTGCAGGTACCCAAGAGGTTTATGCATAAAATTCAGGAGGACTAAACTGTAACAACGTTATTTTCAGAAGCCTCTAACTGAAACTGGTTTTTCCTTCCATTACGACGGGAGGGCACTAACCACAGCAGACTAAGCAGTACTTATGCCTTTGTCCCAGGCAGAAATCACAGATGTTTCTGTATCACACTAACGTCAACTATATGACACTCATTACCACTTTGAAATGATACAAATTGGATCCTCTGCTTATTTAACACATCAGTAGAGAGCTTATGTTACAAATTTGTTTAGTATTTTAACAACTGTATTTCAATATTATTAGCTCCCTTAGTAATCCCAAATACTTTATTTTCTACATTTAAAAATGTAATTCTGAGGCTTCACCTCTGCCAAATGGGTCCACATCTGCTAAAAACAGGTTCAGGCCCCTGCCTTAGCCTCTCATTCTACAGCTGATGCAGTTGGTTCAATCTTTTCCTCTCACAGAACCTCAATTCTGTCTCTCCTCTCTGGCCATAGGTTTCCAGACATTTGCTCATTAGACATTCCTGACTCTAACTCCAAATGCTTGCAAAAAAAAAACCAAACAAACAAAATCCTCCAATTTCTCTCTAATGTACTCAGAGCATCCCCTACCAGTTAACCCAGTCCTCCTGCATCTTTTTTGTTGTCCACTCTCCTAGCACAGATCTGTTTCAGTTGTCTTCATTTGGTACTCACTCCTCAAACAGCTCTGGACACATACACATGCTGTTCCTCACTAGATCACAAGTGCAGAAGGAGCAGAGGCTTCTCTGGGGACTTCTCAGGGCCTTTGGCACAGAACCACTCCCATAATCCTTGAGAAAAATAGTGGCAGTTGCATAATCTATGAAGGGAGCTGGGAAACAAGAGTGCTTTTGAATTCAAAATCTCTCTTCTGATGGTCATGTTCTCCAGTGCCGTCTTCCACATCCTCCCTGAGCTCCAAACAGGGACCAATCACATCTCTAAAAAAGCCTGGCTCCGTCCTCATCTGAAGAAATGTACTCACCTACCACCAGCTCACGAACATCCTTCCAGTGGAGCTCACTCCCCTTCTCATGGATGATGGTCACTGTGATCCTCCGCTGGATGCCCTAGGTAATGGAGCAGGGTTGCAATTTAGCTGGGGCCATCTCTTATTTCCTCTTGTTTGCCCTTTGCTGGATTATCTGGTGTGGTGGTGGCAAGAAGGGGAGGTATGGAGAGAGACGGGAAGTGCTGTCCACACTGTTATTCTGAACCAAGGGACACAGGTGAGGGACTGAGGAAGAGCTAGGTGCTGATACAGCTTCAAGAACCAATGCCCAGACTATAAATCCCAGAGTGAGCCCATGTGGTTCACAAGCACTTCTGAGCACTGATTAAAACTACTTTCCATTTGCCAAAGAGGGATAAGCACTTCATGGCTGGATTTTCAGTCCACTGAAACCTCACTTCTCTGTCTCCATTAAAACCTTCCAGCTGTGAAAGCAGAGTTTCTCAACATCACAGAGTGAAAATGGCATAAAACCACAGAGGAGCTGCATACATTCTAATAACTGAATTAAACAAATTATTTCAAAACAGCTCTTTTAATATATGTATTTATACACAAAAGCCAAGGTTTGAGAAATTTTAAGGAAAGGATAGGGCAAAGTCTCCCAACCTCCAAATTCCCTTCAAATGAAGATAAAAAGGCAGAGAAACAGAGGACTGTTTCTTATTCTAACTCTTTTGGTGTTCCCTTCTAGGCCTTTTTTGGCTCCTTCTTTAGTACCTGGTGAAGCAAAAATGTCCCCTGACAGGGCAAGCCTGCTGTATGGTCCACCACGGCTGGGATATACCTGTAAAAAAAGAAATACGAAAGAAAGAGGTTAGACGGATGCTTGTGCTAATAACTAATTGCAGCTTCACCTGCAAGGTCCTCCCTGGTCGTGCTACCCCTCAGTGGTTTCTGTTTTCCTAAATTCCAACCCCACGTCCTTCTCGTCATCTGGAGTGGACATATAATCGCACAGTCATTTGCATTTAGTAAAACTTTCTCCGTATCCATGTCTCATCATCCTGACTAGACTGAAGTGTTCAAACGGCAGTAACACCTTTTGGGCTCCATCCCAGATCCCAGTTTAACAGATACTCTATAAATAATGTATTACTGCCATGGCAAGTATCAGGAGATAAGAGATAATTTCAGATTTTTAAGAATCAGAAAGCAATTAGCTCAGTGGAAACCATTTACTATAACTTCTTCTCTGTCATAATGCAAGTTATAATAACATTATGGATCTGTCTACAGAAAGTCAAATTCCTTAAAGTAATGTCACCACTGATGACTACTACATGATCGATAGAGCCAAACCTCACACACAGCAGGAACTCAATAAATGTTTCCTGGAGGTAACTGTGATGGTGGTACCCAGCATGATAAGCAGAGGATCGTTAAGATAACATTTATCCCCTATCCTTTAACTGACATAGCCTCTTCTCTCTGTTTCAGGAGAGGGATCTCTTTTGTGTTTTTCAAAAGCATTTCCAAGACAAGTATAAATAGTGATTACATTTGCCACTGAGTCTAACACAACTCAGAGTAAGCCGATGCTGATTATTTTGACTGGAGCCAAAAGTCCTTAACTGGGGGTGATTCTGCCCCCATAGGATATCTGACAATGTCTATTGTCACAGCTGGAGGGGAGGGGGCTACTGGCACTTTATGGATAGAGGCCAGGGATGCAGTTAAATACCTATAACATGTAGGACAGCCCCCAACCACAGGGAATCATCTGCCCTCAACAGTGCAGAGGTTGAGAAACCCTGGTCTATGGAAATGTTCTGTCCCCTAAGCCCCTGAGATATGGATATAAGCCTCTGGCCCCATTGTGCACAATACGCTTCTGACTCCCTTTGCTTGTTTGCTGATAAAACCCAGTATGTAGGTTATCTTCCCTCGTAACAAAGTGCCAATCTCCATGCTCTTGCTAACAAGAAGTTAAATCACTCAGTAAGTATTGTTTACTGTTATAAAATGTAGAAATAAAAGAAGATGTCCTATGGAAGCCGACAGTCCTGAGTTCAAACCCTACCCTACTGCTTCCTTGGTCATATTATTTAATTTTTCTGAGCCTAGATTTTCTCATTTGAATAAGAATATGGTATATTCTATGAGGAAATAAATGAGAAAATAGTTTTTTAAAAAGTAAATTGTAATACTAGGTAGTTCTCTGACAAACATCTGATTCAAAGAATAAACACCCCTAAAATTCAGTTCAAAACTAGAATGTGATATTTTGTGAACCTGAAGACAAAGAGACTCAAAATTACATTTTTTAATTTTGCAAAATTGTCATATTTAAAAAATAGAAAGTTGGACTTACTCTCCCGTAGGCTCCAGTTCACTGATCTCAAACCAAACCAGAAGATCATACTTGCTCATGCTCTGGCCAAGGCTGGTTTTGCTCATGGTATTTAACTTGGTGGCTGGAACTTTTAAAAGTTTTTGGAAAATGTTAACATGTGGTCCAAGTCTACTCTGCAAAGCTACAAGCTTCTCTAATGTCAGTCTTCAAGAACACACTTGGCAAAGGCAGCAAGAATCAGGGAACAGATTTCAGTGCAGAAGACCCAGAGATACTTAACCAACTCTATGTGCACCTCTAACTTCAGGGAACAAGGAAATCAGAGGGTCAGCATATTTCTCCCTCTCAAAATATCCAATGATGAGAACACAGGTTTTGTGCAGCATAAATGTGCTCACAAAACCATTAAAAAGCCTTCCTGAGCCTCTCACGGAGAAGGCAATGGCACCCTATTCCAGTACTCTTGCCTGGAAAATCCCATAGACGGAGGGGCCTGGTAGGCTGCAGTTCATGGGGTCGCTAACAGTCGGACACAACTGAAGTGACTTAGCAGCAGCAGCAGAGGCTCTCACGTTTGCAGCATGCAGAGAACATAACAACGTGGGAGAGCCAATGTTGGGGAGGGTCTTGCTGTGTGTGGTGTGTGCGGGGATCCTATTCCAGTACTCTTGCCTGGAAAATCCCATAGACGGAGGGGCCTGGTAGGCTGCAGTTCATGGGGTCGCTAACAGTCGGACACAACTGAAGTGACTTAGCAGCAGCAGCAGAGGCTCTCACGTTTGCAGCATGCAGAGAACATAACAACGTGGGAGAGCCAATGTTGGGGAGGGTCTTGCTGTGTGTGGTGTGTGCGGGGAGCTGCTGCTGCTAAGTTGCTTCAGTCGTGTCCGACTCTGTGTGACCCCATAGATGGCAGCCCACCAAGCTCTCCTGTCCCTGGGATTCTCCAGGCAAGAACACTGGAGTGGGTTGTCATTTCCTTCTCCAATGCATGAAAGTGAAAAGTGAAAGTGAAGTCACTCAGTTGTGTCCGACTCTTCGCGACCCCATGGACTGCAGCCCACCAGGCTCCTCTGTCCATGGGATTTTCCAGGCAAGAGTACTAGAGTGGGGTGCATTACCTTCTCCAGTGTGGGGAGCACCTGTCCCCTAACCCAGTGGTTCCTGAACCTCTTGCACATGAGCATCACCTGGGGATCTCAAAGATGGACCAGGCCATCCCGCAGGCCAATTAAAGAACAATCTCCAGGGATGGGGCTCAGTCCTCTGAGAGGTTTGATGCCCCACAAGTGATTCCAGTGTATGGACAAGTCTGGGAACCTGTAGACACAGGATTCTGTAAATGATCTGTTAACCATTTTCTTCAAATGTAAATTCCATGACCTTATCTGTACTGATGAAATACATTAACCAAAACCCTAGTACTTCCAAGAATGTCAGATTCTACAAGGTGGGCATTTTGAAATACTATATAGAAATCCTGAAATCTTGGCGATTCGAAGAGGGTTCTCTGCTCCGAATCTGGGAGTAGTGGTGTGACAGTCTGGGGACCTGGGATCTAATTATCACTCGACCACTAATTAGCTTTGAAATCCTGCTTGAGCCACTTAACCCCTGGGAGTCTGTCTCCTCACCTCTAAGATGAAGATCGTAATATTAGCTTACTATCTGAAAAGATATTGTGAGAAACCACTGACGCAATGAATCTAAAGGGGCTTTATGACTCTTGCAGCACTATGCATGACCTGTCAGCATTATTCACCCTAGCTGAATTCCAGGTGAGCTGGTGATGATGCTACTCAAGAAGGTAACTGGGGGTTACTGGTGTGCATTTAAGGGTCAGAAAGCAAAACCAGAAGCATTTTTTTTAAGCCATCTACTATTTAAAAATCCTTCAAATTAATAATACCACTGCAAATAATCCAAACCAACAAACCTAAGGAGCATCCCCCCACCCCATGAAGTGAAAAGGACATAAACAGAGAAGGTGCTTCCTAAAAATCTCTCTGAAGGAAATGTGACATGACCTTGACAATGTGGTGAACTCTACACTCAGGTCAAGTAGCAAACAGAAACATCAGTGGTTCCTACACAGACAGCCAGGCTTTGGGACTAGCCCCTGAGGATGGTTCTACATCTAAGGCAGAGCTACTATAGTTACTAACCATCTCGTTTAGGTACCCTCTCGGGCTGGCAGCTGGGAACTGGCAGAAAGAGAAAAGGCGGTGATGGGTCAGCCCCATCCTGGAAGGTGGCAATGGCGGAGGAGGCAAGCACGTTGGCATGCTCAGAAAATGTGTCCAACACATGCACATTCACATAGTCAGATACGAGAAATCGGATCAGCTCAATCTTTCTCTCATGGTCTGAAGGCAGGATGGAGGTAAGGCGCACAGAGGTGAATGAGCATGGGGTTGGGGGGGAATGTGGCAAGTGGGCAATGAGGAAAAAGGATGAAAATAAACAAAGAAAAGTCAAAACAAGATACATGAACATGCACAACAAATGTAACATGCAAAAAAATGCCCGCCACTGAAGTTAAAGGGGTTACACACAGAGCAGAGAGACTGAGGAGCAGGGAGTTTATCAAAATCTTTAGCAAGACCAGAGTGTCAGAGTGGATAGAGCCCTAGAGATTCTCACCAACAATTCTAGGTCCTGCTAGATACTGGAACACACGGTATGCACAGAAGTTGAGCGGGAATTTGAATATGACTTTTTACCTGAAGTACTTTTTACTTTTTACTCTTACCAGAATAAGAACTGCACAGCATATAAAGAACCCAGCTGGCACTCACCTGGCTTGGATAGCGGCATGGGTGGAGGGAAGAATCGTCGAGACGGCTGGGGTGGACTGCAACGGAAGATGAAAGTTCTTCAAGACTAAAAAGACCCCTGTGCTAATACTAATGGCATGTTTAAATCCCCTTTAGAAGCAGATCATCTGTACTTTCAACACTAGCACATTATCAGTATCAGATATATTTTCACACAGTAAAACTGAGACTAAGACATTTTAATAGAAGTCCCCTTGTAAGTCTTGCCTAATGAATAAGAAAATTTTTTGGTTAATACTGACACTCTGGCATCATCCCAGAGTCCCCATCATGGTCTCCTCCCTCATTCTGGTGACTCCATCTCAGACACACGTTTCACAGTGACTCTGCTCCATGCAGTTCTAGGTGGTTAGGAATAATTATACACATTTTCCACATTATATCTCGATTACCTCAACTTTATCCTATTCAAAGTCTCTTCCTACAAGAAGATGGTACTCAAGGCCCCCTGGGCAAAACTCAATTTGCTCCTCCTATAATTAGTGACTGGGTGGCTTAGAAGGAAGATGGTGACATTTCTAAAAAGGAAATGTAGGACAATATATAAAACTGTCACTTACCTATCTTAATCCCTCAAAAGATTTCTTCCTTTCTGGCAAGTAACAGTAACAACAACAATATCACAACAAAAATCTTTGCTCATTTGGTCCAGACCTGTGAAGTTCCTGTCCTTGCAGGTGAAGTGGGTGCTGCTGATAATGCCCAAAGACTTCAAACACAATCGGCTTGGTTTTGATATAGTCCACGAATGATTCCGTAACCTCCACTGCAATCTAAGAAGGAGTAGAGCCAAGCTCAATTAGGGAAAGATTTTTTATAGGAAAATGCACATGTCTGCAGCAAACAGCACTTAGGCACTTCTGAGTACCCAGTATATGCTGGGTATTTTACTCTGCAGGCCTCTCACACCAGAAGAGATAGGCTCTTCTCTGGTTTTCCTTCTACAGCAACTTGACCAAGCTCCAGGCATTCAAGACCCTCCACCACCTACCCTAACTGACCTCCAGCCCCTCTTCGTCCTTCAGTCAGTATAAGGACTCCATCGGCTGCTCCCTTTGCCTGTTCTCTCCTCCACTCTGAGGGTGGGCCCAGACGGCAGCCCTGCCCAGGAGGCCTTCCCACTTCTCTGTCCCTCTGTTTTCCCTGTACTTCAAGGCCCAGATCAAACAGCAACAACGATATGAAAACTGGGACTGCTGACGATGTGCCAGGTGCAAGGCCAAGAGTGACCCACCTTTTCTTATTTACACTACAGCCTTCAGGAAGCTCCACAACCTTCTTTTTCCATCCAACCATCCACCCTCGAAAAAGAATGTAACATAAAATTCTCTTTCCATTAGTAGGAATAATTCTCCCTTCTCCTATTCCCACTGCATTTAAAGAATACCTTTTGAATATCTTCCATAAGTTATACTACTATTTTTATAAATTGCACATAAAATAAATATGCATTTTATTTCTCCTATCATAATTCTAAACTCTTCGGAGGCATAATCCCCTGTGATTCATCTAAGTATCACCCTCACCGCCACACAGTGGCATCAGGCACGGTCCTTGTATACAGGAGACAATATTGATCATATACAGGCATGCATGTTAATGTTTATACAATTAAACATAAAAAAGAAAACTGTGTTTTGTGTTTGCTCATTCCATTTTTGGAGTTGTCCTTTCTTATTTTTATTTTTCTGGCCAAGTTGCACAGCATGAGGGATCTTAGTTCCTGGACCAGGGATCACTTCCCCTGCAGTGCAAGTGGAGTCTTACCACTAGACCACCAGGGAGTAGGCCTTTTGTTTTTTAGAGAGTGGACTATGGTTAGCAAGAGAATGAGACTGTTTCCTGTGCAACTGTGAAGATCCTGGATGCTAGAGTCACATTTTCCTGGGTTCAATTCCACCTCTGCCTCCTCCTAGCTTTGTAACCTTGGTGAGTGATTTCAACTGCTCTGTGCTTCAGTTATCTCAACTATAACACAGGGATTATAACAGTATGTGGCATAAAAGAAAGGATTAAATCAATTAAGACAGAAAAAGAACCTCTAACAATGACTGACACAACATAAGGTCTCAGTGAATGTTAGCTCTTGTGATGAGAATGAAAACTTTTGAATAGGGTTAAGTAAATCTTTCTAGAAGAGATGGAGGGTCTGTTCTCTTACTCCACTTATGGGAGAGCTATAAGGGGCATACTGTGAAGAAGGCTGAGCGCCAAAGAATTGATGCTTTTGAACTGTGGTGTTGGAGAAGACTCTTGAGAGTCCCTTGGACTGCAAGGAGATCATTCGGAAGGAGATCAACCCTGGGATTTCTTTGGAAGGAATGATGCTAAAGCTGAAACTCCAGTACTTTGGCCACCTCACGAGAAGAGTTGACTCATTGGAGAAGACTCTGATGCTGGGAGGGATTGGGGGCAGGAGGAGAAGGGGACGACAGAGGATGAGATGGCTGGATGGCATCACGGACTCGATGGATGTGAGTCTGAGTGAACTCCGGCAGATGGTGATGAACAGGGAGGCCTGGCGTGCTGCGATTCATGGGGTCGCAAAGAGTTGGACACGACTGAGCGACTGAACTGAACTGATAAGGGCATTAAAGGGTTAATCATCGAATCAGCTGAAAGGAAACAACTCTGAAGCTTAGTTTAGCTGCAAAAGAATTTCATAGTTTCTACATTATTTGCAACCAAACAGTGTTATGTTTCTTAAGGTTTAAAGAACATATTAACTTTAACAAAACTCATATTAAACATGCTTATTTTTTCTAGGACAGAAACACTAAAACAACTCACAGTTCAGTGACAAAGAATTTACTGGCAGACCAACCCCCAGTGCTACACACAGGCCCACTGTCATTCAGAGAAGATGCTGGCTGCTCTGTCCACTGAAGATGAGCTCAGGGCCCTGGCCACTCCCTCCACTGTCCGCTCTCACCACAGAGCTCCCCCTGCATAGCAGCTCGGATTATCATCCTTCTTCGGCTGAGAAAGCCAAAGGGAGCCAGTACATGATGCCTGCCTCGCACCAGCTGCTTCAGGGTACCACCAACCTGTAATACCCCTGGCAAAAAAATGTCCACGTGACTTACATTCTGCACATGGTAAAAGCCCAGAGGACTTCCTCTGCCGTTGTTCTTGAGGGGTTCAGTGGAGAACGCTTCATCATGCCGATGTAAAAAGCTTAAGAGAGCAAAAAAGACAAAAACCCACATTAATTTCGCATTAAATAGTATCATCAGGATTCTCTTGGATCCCATGGAAAGAAGCATCTTAAGCAGAGTTTTTAACTGAGACAAGTTATTTGCATTGCCCTGTAGAGAACACGTTCCATATCACACAGATGGCATTTTAGGTTTTATTTCAAAACTGACTGAAAAATCAACTAACCCTACCACTTAGCTGAGGCTTCCCTGATGGCTCAGTGGTAAAGAATCTGCCTGAAGTGAAGGCAATGCAGGAGACATGGGTTTGATCCCTGCATAGGGAAGATCCCCTGGGTAAGGAAGAAGTGAATGGCTACCCACTTCAGTATTCTTGCCTGTAGGATTCCATGGACAGAGGAGCCTGAAAACCTACAGCCATGGGGGTCTCAAAGGGTCGGACATGACTAAAGCAATTGAGCACACACCACTTAGCTACGAAAACATATGAAGAGTGAATTCAGTGAACTCTCATTCCAATGTAGAAGGTTTTTACTGAAAATAAAAACTGAAGTCATTTTATAAGGTAGCACTAAAGCCTGTGGATGGCATACCTGCTGGGAGCCTCTCTAAGACCAGCGAGGAGCAGATTCAAATGTCACCTCTTCCAGGGAGACTTCCCTGACTCACTCAAACAGTTCTACATTCCCATAGCAATAGGGACCTATTTTTCTTCAATAGCAATGATACCATTGTTTGTAATAATGTATTTATTTGCCTGTTTCCCCAAAAGAGAGTGTGTGTCTCCCACAGGGCTTGAAATATAGAAAATACTCCTGAAATGTTTGCTGAGTCTGGGCTATGTTTACTTATTCTCATAAATAATGAGATTTTACTGTTCTGTCTCCCTAATATTAAGTCTGAAATAAAAAGAAGTGGAGAATTATAGAATACACAATTCAAAGATGTACTGCTAGACAGAAATATCCACTAGCAGGATACCCCACACTCCTACAAGAAAAAAGGGATAAACAGCGGGCAGAGAGACCAGGTCTTCCATGAACTCCTGGTCTTCCATATTACAGTTGACCCTTGAACATCACTGGTGTTCTGGGTCTGGACTGCGTGGGTCCACTTATATGTGGATTTTATCAAGAGTAAATTTTATGGTTTTGCATGATCCACAGTTGGTTGAATCTTTAGATGTGGAACTGCGGATACAAAGGAACCCTGGATATACACTTGGGTTTCAGACTTTGTGGAGGAGGGTCAATGCTCGTAATTCCTGAGTTGTTCAAGGGTCAACCATAATTCTCTCAGCCTAAAGATCGTGGTGGACTTTTGCCAGGTAATCAAATCACGTACCACTGTGACACTGCATCTTTCCACACTACGCGTACTCTTGCCTATTTTCTTTCTTCTCATTTCTCCTTACCTTTCTCCCTCTCTTACTTTTTACTCCCTTCTTTTTCTTCCAATTTCTTCCTTTCCAGACCACACAGTGCACCTGCCAGAGGCCGCATGAGCATCAGCTGGCCTCTGCCCTACACTCCTCCCAGGCTCTCCTTGGAGCAGATACCAGTATCTTGGGGTTCCACACAGGTAATACATGAGGCCACTGACTGTGCTCTATAGCTGTGTCTTCCCAATTCAGGCCAGATGAGAGTTTATAAAAACCCCAGAAAAATCTGAGTCTTCTTTCAACATGAGTCAACATGCCCTTTACACCAGGTGGAGATGCTACTCTCTTTTCAGGAGACTTTGGGACAGAAGTTAATAGACCGTTCTTGCCATTTCAGATGTCAGCTGACCAAGCAGGTCTTTTCCGTAAAATACATTAGCTACTAATAGAGACTGTTAGTGAAAACACATTAAATGGGCAAATCTACACTGGATGGATATTTCATCAACTGTTAAGTTTTAGCAAATGACATTAGCAGCTTACTACGTAATAACCACATTTAACTGAGGACTTGGCTGACAACTACATAGAAAGGAAACTGCATGAGGTCTCCAGAAAGGATAAGGCACACACTGAGGGAAAAGGAAGGGCAGAAGCCTAAAGCAGCCTTTTGGTGGCACCAACAGCAAACCGTGGGCTTTAGGAATGGGGCAGTTCAGACTTCCTTCTCTTATACTGTGCCCCTCTCCAAGTACTCAAAAGATATATTTATGTTGGGAGTATTAAAACTTAAGATGCTCCAAAAAATGTTTTTGGAAGTCTTGAGACAAAAGTAACTAGAGCACAGAGCTCCAGAGGGTTACAGGATAGAAAATGCTTATTAAACAGATAAGAAATGAAACCTGTCACATCTTCTCTATTTACTTACTTACTAGCTTTCTTTCAATGGATATAGAATTTTGCTGTTCTTTAAACGACTTACATTTTGCCTTTCCCAAGCATTAAACAGGCATAATTGGCAGTTGGTTAATTCATTGATTTCAGACTTGTTTAACAAGACATTCTGGCATGAAGAACATTAAAAAGGCTGATGAATGAGCTTAACTGGATCTGACCCTGTACTCCTGGCAGAGGGGGACAGTCCACAGCTGAACCTCTAGCAGGATGTGTGGCCGCACTCCTTCCCACTATTAACTCCAGTGCCTGTTTCCACTTCTTACTCCCAACCAGAGTAAAGAAAACATTTTATTTCAGGGTCTGGGAGTCATTTCTCTCTTGGGGGTATACAATCTGGCAAGTCCAAGACCACTCTATAGTGCACAAAAGTCATCATCCAGGTTAATGACTAGGAAAGAGGAGCAAAGTGGGGCTTACTTGAACTGACAAAAGATGTCTGCATACTCTGGGAGGATTCCACTGGCCTGCAGCACTGTGACCCGGAAAGTGAATGCACTGCCCAGCTTTAGGTGGTTGCCGATCTCTTCAGAAAATCCCTCCATCATCATCTTACCATCCAGCAAAGTGCTTGACTTCAGATCTAAAGCGGGTCAAATGAACACAGGTATGGTTCAAATAATGACAAAGCACCTTTCAGAGAGGAGAGTGTATTCTTCCATTACTAGTTGATAAAAGTAGTGATCATCCTTGACAATGAATGGTCAGTGTTTTCCCCTCTTGGAAAGCACCCCCAGTCACAGCACTCTGATTACACACCCAAGTCATTCATTCGGTTGACTTCTTCTGGAGGAGTGGTGACCTCAGAACTCTGACCCTGTCCTTCCACAATCCTCAGCTCCTCCAAGGACAGACCAGAACGGGTCAATGCAACTGAAGAAATGTCACTCTGAAAACAAGGCAGCATAAGTAGATGATAAGTAGTATGACAACATATTTTTCCGTTTCTTTTACGTCTGTTTATGTGCCCCACAAATAATCGTGACTGAAAAGTTAGGTGGATTAAGCTTGATGCTTGAGAAACCTATATGCAGGTCAGGAAGCAACAGTTAGAACTGGACATGGAACAACAGACTGGTTCCAAATAGGAAAAGGAGTACGTCAAGGCTGTATATTGTCACCCTGATTATTTAACTTCTATGCAGAGTACATCATGAGAAACGCTGGGCTGGAAGAAGCACAAGCTGGAATCAAGATTGCTGGGAGAAGTATCAATAACCTCAGCTATGCAGATTACACCACCCTTATGGCAGAAAGCGAAGAGGAACTAAAAAGCCTCTTGATGAAAGTAAAAGAGGAGAGTGAAAAAGTTGGCTTAAAGCTCAACATTCAGAAAACGAAGATCATGGCATCTGGTCCCATCACTTCATGGGAAATAGATGAGGAAACAGTGGAAACAGTGTCAGACTTTATTTTTTTGGGCTCCAAAATCATTGCAGATGGTGACTGCAGCCATGAAATTAAAAGACGCTTACTCCTTGGAAAGAAAGTTACGACCAACCTAGATAGCATATTCAAAAGCAGAGACATTACTTTGCCAACAGAGGTCCGTCTAGTCAAGGCTATGGTTTTTCCAGTGGTCATGTATGGATGTGAGAGTTGGACTGTGAAGAAAGCTGAGTGCCAAGGAACTGATGCTTTTGAACCGTGGTGCTGGAAAAGACTTGTGAGTCCCTTGGACTGCATGGAGATCCAAGCAGTCCATCCTAAAGGAGATCAGTCCTGGGTGTACATTGGAAGGACTGATGCTAAGGCTGAAACTCCAATACTTTGGCCACCTCATGCGAAAAGTCGACTCATTGGAAAAGACCCTGATGCTGGATTGGGGGTAGGAGGGGAAGGGGATGACAGAGGATGAGATGGCTGTATGGCATCACTGACTCGATGCACATGAGTTTGGGTGAACTCCAGGAGTTGGTGATGAACAGGGAGGCCTGGTAATGGCAACCCATTCCAGTACTCTTGCCTAGAAAATCCCATGGCTGGAGGAGCCTGGTAGGCTGCAGTCCATGAGGTCGCTAAGAGTCGGACACAACTGAGCAACTTCACTTTCACTTTTCACTTTCATGCACTGCAGAAGGAAATGGCAACCAACTCCAGTGTTCTTGCCTGGAGAATCCCAGGGACGGGGGAGCCTGGTGGGCTGCCATCTGTGGGGTTGCACAGAGTCGGACACGACTGAAGCAACTTAGCAGCAGCAGCAGGGAGGCCTGGTGGGCTGTGATTCATGGGGTCGCAAAGAGTCAGACACGACTGAGCAACTGAACTGAACTGAGAAAAGGTGATACCACACAGTGTAAATGCTGGGCCTTCACCCTCGCCTTGGGAACTGTCAGACATGTCCTATGTTCTATTAAACAACCCTGTGGCTACCTACACTCTTTAGTTCTAGGCAGAACTTCCCTCCAATGCTGAACATCCATCCTCCTAACAAATCTGTCTACTTCTTTCTCCTTCCACAGGGTTTTTCTCTTCCTGGAAGATTTCTCACCTGATTAAAGTACTCGTTATCAAAAGATATTTTAGCTGTTCCTGACTGTCGAATTCCAGAGCCGTAATCAGGAGCTTCTTCATCCGCTAAGCACGAAAAAAAAAGAAAAGATGAGATGACATATGGGGCTGAGAGAAAATGACTCATTGGATTACAAAATAAACAGGAAACTTAAGGTCCCAAAAATTTAATATAAGAGGAGATACTAAAGAACAAGTCTTTTGCATGAGAAAGAATGAGACCAAAGCAGTAAGATCAAATAGGGTTTCCACCTCTACTCAGGGAAACATACTGCTCTCCTTGCTCAAATGAAACTAGTTAATAAAGAATCAGTTTGATTCTTGATAATGCTCAAATATCATACTTAGAAATACTGTTCCCTTTCCTTGGTGAGACTATATTCAATAATACTCAACAAATATTTGAAAATACTAGACTGAATTTGTGGAGACCACCATAAAGTCAACACTGGTGACTGTCACACATTTCCATGGGAAAAGCTGAAAGGTCATTAAATACAGCACAGCATTTGGAAATTAAAACAGAAAAGCTAACAGGGAATAGCCATGTTCTTTTCTCAGAAGGTAGGCTGGATCTTGGAAAAGTGTAAAGTATCAAAATCTTGATCCACGCATTACAAAACTGTAGCCAAAGCACAGAATGTCTAGCTGTATCCTGACAGAAAAGTAGGCAAGAAAATGTCTGAAAATCTTGTTACTTCTGAAGCAGTTAAAATCCATTATTTAAAATGCAAATGACTTTTATAAAGTTAATCCAAGAGTTGTTCCTCATGGTAAAGGAAATCCCTTCACCCCATTATTCAAAAATAGTAGTAGGATCTACCTGTGAAATCTGGGAAGAAGAGTTAGAAAGGAAGCAGTAAAGGCTCTCTTTGAGACAGTCAGATGCACCACAGTTTGTTTTAAAGTGTGTAACTGAAACGTGGCCCATACAGAACTGGCCTCCTTTGTCTCAAGGCAAAGAACCCACAGCTTTCATTTCAGAAGAGGGGCACCTACCTGCAATGGCCTGCACAGCCACACGCAGAAATCCACGCACCTCTCCCTTCTCACTGACAATGGCCACCCTGTGAATCAGGGGCACAGGGTACAGCAGGTTGCTCAGGTAAACAAAGGCCCTAGAGACAGAAACCAGGAGACAAGCATCTGAGCATCCCACAGACAGAGAGGCTGGTTTTCAGATTTACCGAGAATATCTTCACGAAACTGTGAGCTGGCTTCTGGGCCCTATCTTAAGGTTGCCGCTCTGTTTGTACTCTCAGACCATGTCCGGATGCATTTTCAGCACAAATAACATATAAACAAATGCAAATGCTTGTGAAAGATCAACTTACACTAAATTACTCCCTATAAAAATTACTACAACAGGTAGAGGAGTTAACAGTTGGAAGTAGACTTCTAAGATATGAATACTGCTAAGGGTGGGGAAAAGGGAATCATTAAGGAGTTCAACCTTTTCATGTAACTATATAAGAGGTTTTGTTTTGTTTTTCCCAATAGATAAAACATAAATCAGGAGACCAAAAAAAAAAAAAAAAAGGCCAGAGAAATGTGACTGAAATACAGTTAATAACTAAAATAGATTTCAAGTCACAACACTGTGGGTCTTTATTTTTACCCTAAGAAATGACTACCAAGGTGACTGACACATATGAGCAGAAAGGCTATGAAGCCAGAAATATCTGTTAGCGAGCTTGTAGGAGATTCAGGATGGACATCAACAAAAACGCTAAGGAAGGAGACACTAATCCGTAAAGTGTGGCTTTTGCTTCCAGAGCCCAAAATTTTACTCAGAAATCAGATACACAAAATAAGACCTAACATTTTCTACTTCAGATGAACTAGCAAAGTTGTATTACACTGCTTCTCTTTTTATCTTCTTTCATAATTTTGTAGCTTTTGATTTTTTCTTTAAGCAATACAAACTGGTGATTGGGTGTTTATTTCAATTAGTGGATGGGAAACAACCTAGTTCCTACTGTTGCTCCTATCTTCTCACTTGGTATACGCTGATCCTTGGACACGAGACAAGACAAAAGGTAAACATTTACATCAAGAAATCAAATGTAACCCAATGTGACACATACAGGCATACCTCGTTTTATTGTGCTCCACTGTTTTGCACTTTGCAGATATTGCATTTTTTATAAGTAGGTTTGTGGCAACCATGTCTCCAGCAAGGCACCATTTTCCCCACAACATCTGCTTATTCCATGACTCTCTGTCACATTTCAGTAATTCTCATAATATTTCAAAGTTTTTCATTAGCATTGTATTTTTTATGGTGATCTGTGATCTTTGATGTTATTGCTGTAATTGTTTTGAGATGCCACAAACCACACCTATATAAGACAGTGAACTTACTCGGTACATGTGTGTTCTGACTACTCCACCAACTCCCTGTCTCTCTTCCTATACTTGAGTCGCCCCCCAATTCCTTGAGACACAATAATATTGAAATCAGGACAAATAATAAGCCTACAATGGACTCTTAAGTGTTTAAGTGAAAGGAAGAATCTCATGTCTCTTACTTGAAATAAAAAGCTAAAAACGATTAAGCTTAGTGAGGAAGGCAAGCTGAAAGGTGAGACAGCCTTAAAGCTAGGCTTTGTGTGTCAGTCAGCGAAGCCAGTGAATGCAAAGGAAAAGTTCTTGAAGGAAATTAAAAAGTGCTATTCCAGTGAATACACAAATGATATAAGAAAGTGAAAAGGCCTTATTGATGATATAAAGTTTGTGTGGTCTGGATACAAGATCAAAACAACCACAACATTGACACAAATGATATAAGAAAGTGAAAAGGCCTTATTGATGATATAAAGTTTGTGTGGTCTGGATACAATATCAAACCAGCCACAACATTGCCATAAGCCAAAGCCTAATTCAGAGCAAGGTCCTCTCCCTTTAATTCTATGAAGGCCAAGAGAGATGAGGGAGCTGCAGAAGAAAAGTATGGAACTAGCAGAGATTGGTTCATGATGCTTAAGTAAAGACATTGTCTCCATAACATAAAAGTACAAAAGGAAGCAGCAGTACTGAAGTAGGAGTTGCAGCAAATTATCCAGAAGATCCAGCTGAGATAATTAATGAAGGTAGCTAACACTAAAAAACAAAAGAGCTTTTTGATGAGGGTGAAAGAGGAGAGTGAAAAAAAGCTGGAATAAAACTCAACATTGAAAAAAACTAAGATCATGGCATCTGGTCCCATCACTTCATAGCAAACAGATGAAGAAAAAGCAGACAGATTTTATTTTCTTGGGCTCCAAAATCACTGAGGATGGTGACTGCAGCCTTGAAATTAAAAGACACCTGCTCCTGGGAAGGAAGGATATGACAAACCTAGATAGCATATTAAAAAGGAGTACATGACTTTGCTGACAAAGGTTTATATAGTCAAAGCTATGGTTTTTCCAGTACTCATGTACAGCTGGATCATAAAGAAGGCTGAGCATCAAAAAATTGATGCTTTCAAACTGTGGTGGTGGAGAAGGCTCTTGAGAGTCCCTTGGACTGTAAGGAAATTGAACCAGTCAATCTTAAAGGAAATCAACCCTGAATACTCATTGGAAGGACAGGTGCTGAAGTTGAAGCTCCAATACTTTGGCCACCTGATGCGAAGAGCTGACTCATTGGAAAAGACCCTGATCCTAGCAAAGATTGAAGGCGAAAGGAGAAGGAGGGTGGCAGAAGATGAGATGGTTAGATAGCATCACTGACTCAGTGAACATGAATGTGAGCAAATTCCAGGAGACAGTGAAAGACAGGGGAGCCTGGCATGCTGTGGTCCAGGGGGTTGCAAAGAGTTGGACATGACTTAGCAATTGAACAACAACAACAAAAACACTAAATAAGAGATTTTCAATGCAGATGAAACAGCCTTCTATCGGAAGAAGATGACATCTAAAACTTTCAGAGCTAGAAGGAAGTCAATGCCTAGCTTCGAAGGACAGGCTGACTCTCGTTAGGGGTTAATGCAACTGGTGACTTGAAGCTAAAGCCAATCCCCACTTACCATTCTGAAGATCCTAGGGCCCTTAAGAATTACACTAAATGTAGTCTGCCTGTGTTCTATAAATGAAACAATGAAGTCTAGATGATCAGCACATCTTTTCACAACATGCTTTACGGGATATTTTAAGTTCACTGTTAAGACCTATTGCTCAGGGGCAGGAGCGAAAGTCCTTTCAAAATATTACCACTCACTGACAATGCACCTGGTCACCCACAAGCCCTGACGGAGATTAAGGTTTTCATGCCTGTTAACACAACACACACTTTGCAACCCATGGGTCAAGAAGTCATTTTGACTTTCAAGTCTTATTATTTAAGAAATACATTTTGTAAGGTTACAGCTGCCATAGACAGTGGTTTCTTTGATGGATCTGAAAAGGATACGTCATTGTAGATGCCTATTAGGAACATCTGTGATTCATGGGAAGAAGTAAAAGTATAAATATTAACACGAGTTTAGATGAAGTTGACTTCAACCCCCAAGGATGACTTTGAGGGATTCAAGACTTCGATGGAGGAAGATAAATGCAGATGTGGTAGAAACGGCAAGAGAACAGGGATTAGAAGAGTAGTCTAAAGATGTGACTAAACTACTGTCTTATAAAACTTTATGGGATGAAGGGTTGCTTCTTATGGAGGAGCAAAGACAGTGGCTTCCTGAGATGGAAACTATTTCCAGTGAAGCCGCTGGGAAGATTTTTGATATGGTAACAAAGTATTTAAAATACTACATAAATATACTTGATAAAGCAGGGGCAGAGTTTGAATGAACTGATTCCAATTTGGAAAGTTCCACAGTAACAACACCACAGTGGGTAAAATGCTATCAAACAGCAGCCTCTACCAACAGAGTCTATTTCACTGAAGGTTCAAATGACGGCTAGCATTTTTTTTTTTTTAGCAATAAAGTATTTTTAAATTAAGGTCATCATTGTTTAGTCAGTAAGCTGTATTCGACCCTTTTGCAACCCCATGGACTGTAGCCCACCAGGTTTCTCTGTCCACAGGAATTCCCAGGCAAGAACACTGGAGTGGGTTACCATTTCCTTTTCCAGGGAATCTTGGATCAGGGATTGAACCTGCATCTCCTGCACTGGCTGGGGGGTTCTACACTGCTAAGCCACCTGGGAAACCCAAATTAAGATATATATGTTGTTTTTTTAGACACAATGCTTTGCACACTTAATAGACCAAATGTAATGTAAACATAACTTTTACATGCACTGGGAAATCAAAAAAGGCATGCAACTGGCTACTGCAATATTTGCTTTCATTGTGGTAGTCTGGAAACCAACCAGCAATATCTCCGAGGTATGCTTGTATGCATGTCTGCACCTTTTCCTGCTCTGAATCTACTTTAAAACAAAGCAAAGGAAGATGGAGTAGATTCTTGGAATTTCAACTCAAAGAAATGAAAACAGTTTTGAAAACAGACAAAAACACCACAGGAAAACAATGTTAATAAAAGTAAAAGAGCATAAATGAAATATGAATGAAAGTATAACCAAAAAAAACACCACAATTGCAAGTGAACATGGAATCAGATGAAACGACATCTGCTTCCCTTTCAGTCTGCTCCAAAGGTGGGGGAGGGCAATGCTAAAAAAGAAGGTTAAAAGCTGTATGGTGCAAAAATCTTTAAATGAAAAGTCTGAAAAGGATTACAAACAAGACTTTCAAACATTAACTACTATGACAGAGTTTAAAGACTAAGAATTTGGCTTAAGGTACTAAATGAATCATTTCACTTCCAAAGTCAGCACACATACAGACCACCTTCATCTTCTGCCAGCATTCCAGCCACTGCCCCCTTCCAATCCCTTGACCATTAAAGAGCCATGGCGCATGCTCCATCTCTGTCTGCTGTCCTCTCTGAGCTCTACTACCCATTTCAAACCTTTGATTTCACATCTTCAGGTCTTATTTCAAATAGCACTCTCTTAGGACAGGTCTCCCCAATGTTTTATGATCTCAGTAACACACAACTCCATCACTGCTATGATTTCCATTTACTTATGCAATCATCTGTCCATCTCACCCACCACACGGAAAACCCGTGAGGGCAGGAACCATGTCTGGATTTACTTGCCATTGTCTGCAGAGGGCCTGGCTAGATTTACTGAATAAATGCACTCAAAAAATAGCTGTTGAATGACTGAATATCTATGGACATAAGTGAATGGGAAAATGCTTTGGTCTTTAAGTAGAAGTGGAAGATTTTTCCAGAAAAACAGGTTAAACCAGAGGCAAGAAGCAAAACCATTCAACTTTATATTGGGTTCATTTTCCAAAGTCATACTCATAATAGATATTAACTATATAGGACATGTTTAGATTCTTAACCATATTTAATTTATACAGCTGTTTTCATATTTTAAAGTAGCTATTCAAAAATAAGAACCCTTTTTTTGAAATTATTTTTTTAACTTTTTGGTTGTGCCACATGGCATGTGGGATCCTAAGTCCCCGACCAGGGAACAAACCTGGGCTCCCTGCAGTGGAAGCTCAGTCTTAACTGCTAGACTGCCAGGGAAGTGCCAAGAAATAAGTACTATCTGAGCACACAGTAAAGATGAGAATCCCCTTTCTATCTATGGCAATGGCTACTTCAAATGTGTAAGAATAGAAAGTATCCTTTTTGGATTTCCCTTTTCAGAGAAAGAACTCTAGAATTCGAAGGCAGTGGTATGGGCATCGGCCCTGTGTCTACACAACCCCACAGTCTCTAGACAGCTCTTTGTCCTGTGAGAACACAGGCTCTCCAACCCAAAATCAATGCTCTGGACTTTATAAAAGCTGTCTTACAAAGCTTTTAAAACTGGAATTTTTATAGTTATTATTCATTCTTGAGAATCCTTGTACCCTGATCTAGCAGACTGAAAGAGAAGAGGGATGAGAGAGGGAAAATGTAAAGGATATATTAGCATAAAGTTCTGTGAGGTTACATAAAAAGGGAAACAAATTCTGTCAACACAAAGATAATGAAGACCAGCGCAATTACAATCCTAGTTACAGAAAGAATGTCAGTTCAAGTACTTTGGTCACAGAATAACACAGGAGACCTTTAACCAGAAGACTAGCTTAAATACTTCACATTTCATCCCAAGTGATGATGGATGATTCATAACATCCCAGCATGCCATAAGAGAACAGCTAAAGGGACAAGCTCTTTTAATTTTCATATAAAAATTCACCAGAGGCAGCCAAGGCCATGAATCAAAACCTACAAATGGAATTTTTTAAAAAACTAGAAATTTTATGTGAATTGTATTTGCAATTATATGTCAATAGGGGAAATCTAATCCCATGAATCACAAAAACAGAAAAGAAGTTACTCCTCTTACACAGAGAATGACCGGTACGTAACTAGGTGATGCTGTGTTACTATGAATTGTCTGTAGGTATGAAATGCTGTCAAGGGCGAAAATAAAGAGCCAGCCTTCACTCTGCTGACCACTACGATTTCACCTCCTCCCTACTGCTTTCCTTGCAAAGTCAAGTGAGTTTCAGAACCAGGGAACCCAAAGAAATGGAAAAGTCAATTCCTAAGCCATAGTTCCACAAGTAATTTATTTGAAAACTGAAGTAGAGGTGACTGCCTTATACCTATACTTCAATCTGATATGATTAAAAGGAGAGAAAATACATACATCTCAAGGCAGAGAATTTCCCCATTAAGTGGGATTTTGACTTAAGTTTTCCATACAACTGGCTCAAAATACAAAGGCTTCCAAGTAGAACTCTTAACCAGAATATTCACTCTTCTAGTATGCATGAAAGAATAGGAAAGAATAAAAAGATCTATAAGGCTCTTTCTTTTCTTTCTTACCTAACTCTCTATTTTACACTTGAGAACCCAACAGGCCTCAGTTTAAGTTGTCAGCCCTGTCAGGTCAGTGTTCTTCCAAACACGCCATGTAGTGTGAAGCCACCTATTCTTCGTTTGTGATGATGCAGAACAAAAGTGAGCACCGTGAGAAGGTGAGAAGCTGCACAATCAGCACCAGGACTGAGCAGTTTACTAACAAAAACTTGGTTCCAACTTCAGACCCTCTTAGAAAAGAGGGTAGGAACGGCCGTAAAACCAGGAACGCATTATGGCCCCTTGATTCATGCACAGAACTGCCTTCCTCAGTTTTAATATAAATCAGCTCCTCTGAAATCCTGAACATCTGTTCCTGGCATACACCAGACAATATTCATGGCTGTATAGTCCCTTTACATTTATTCATGGAAAACCTGAATAAATGCCCCTTTACCATTATAAAACCCTGAGGCTGTCTAATATTCCAACCCATGGTCATAACTGAGGTCTTCTTTTCTATCAAAAAAGCATTTTTTTTTCTCCCTTTCCATAAAGCTGATTATCTTCTACATTTAATTCTCACCAGGTAACCAACCAACACCATACTATGAGGTAAGCTTTAGAACCTTACATACCTAGTGGGTCAGGAGACTTGCTGCACTTTAGGTTTATTTTTAGATAATTGGTGCTAACCCATTAACACTGAAGTAATTTCCTTTTATTTTTAAAGGGTTCAACAAAACATGGTTTTAAAGTACCACTGAAATTAAATTTAATACCTCAAAACAGAATACTTTTTTTAATCCAGTGAGTGCCACACTGTTGAATTTGTAATTAAAATTACTTCAGCATGAAGACTGGAAGGATGTAGACAAAGACCCCAGTATGAGGAACATGTGCATGAGAGCTCTGCATCACTGGCAGATGGAGCCAGAGACAATGCCTCAGTTTGGCAGCTAAACTTAACACAAAGCAGTGTCATGGAGCACTGAACAAATATCTATTGTTGACGGTTTCAACAGATAATTTTATGAGATTCAGCATTACAATGCCTACAGGTAAAATCTTAGCAGAAGCCAAAGATCCATGAAACTGCAAAAGAAAGGTATCCATCTGAGTTAGACGAAGAGGGAATTTCACGTTCCTGATTTTTTTCTGGGCTCACAGACTATGCAAGAAATAAACTTAATGCTACTCCTGACTCTACGTTTGTCCCTGTGATTCCTGCTGATGCCAAGAATCCCTTTCTCCTAACACTGGACTTGCTCTGCTCTCCCTCTCATATTGCTCCCTTAGGCTTCCTCACTCACATTCCTACAAGAGGAAATATCAGACCACAATAACATTTTTCAACTCCAGAACAGTGTGACTCTTAGCTTTAATTACTTTCTCCTCTGGGGTTTCCTCCTTCAGAACAAAATTACTAGGCATGTAAGACAAGGGAATCTCCATGTAAAGTCTTCACACACTGCCACGTATGTTGCACTGAGGAGGCCAAGTAGCTCCCGGACACTGCCTGAGGGCTCTCTCACCGCATCATGAATTGAACTAGATTAAAGCAAAATTGTCCAAAATTGCATAAGGAGCCTCTTTAGAGCAAGAGCTGGTCCCTTTTCGCCTTTCTCACTTTAACCTCACCAACCTTCCCACTAAAATGAACCATGGGGACCGGTCGTAAAACGGGTCGTGCCCGTCACTGAAGAGATCTGAGCCCTCCTCCGTCCCTGCGTCAGAGCCGGTGTCATCCACGAACGCCTCCTCATCAAAGTCCTCCATCTCCTCTTGCTGCTCGTCAGCCAGCTCAGTGATGTCGGAATCGGCCGTGGAAAAAGTGGGGGAGGGTGTGCGGTCAGCAAGGCGCTCATTCACACAGCCGTGGAAAATGGGGGAGCTAGACACCAGGGGACACGCCGATGGACACAGCCAAGGAGAGAGGAACAGTCGGTTAAACAGGAAGCTACAGGTGCCAACAGGACAGAACCCACTGAGGAACCAAAACAAGCAAGTGGAAAAGCAAAAGGACAAAATAAGCATAAATCATCTGGTTCAGGTGAAAGGGAATAAGGACTGATCCTTAGAATAAGAAAAGCAAAGGAAATACATGAGTAGAATATGCCAGGTAAATAACGTGCTGTAAAACATTTACGTTCTCCCGTTCACACAAAAGATTAGCAGCCAGGCCTCAAAGGAGCCACTCAATATCAAGTGAAATAATAAAGTTTAAATCTTTATTCCAATCTCCATGTCATTGTGGAGCAGAAAACAAAATGGATGAATGATATATGGCAAAGTAGGTATATACTTTGCTTGGGTAAAATGTGTCTGGCCAATTCATCTCTTTAAATAAAAACACACTCTACTATCAGGGTAGAGTGAAAAAGACTAATTTCATTTCTACAAAATACTACGACTTCAGCTTCACCTTTGAACCCAGGTCCTTTAAAACTGTCAGAAAGTTTTCTCAATCAGAAAATAATTCAAATTCTGAAATCATTAAGGTGAAAACTTATACTTCTCTGCTTTTAAAATTCCAAATCTCTAAGAACTTGACTCAACATGGACTCACATTCAATGCTGACTAAAGTATACATAAAAGAGGTGCAAGTGGGCTACTCAGGTGTGCAACTATTCACTCTTGGTAAAGACTAAACTGAGATGCACTGTTTTAAAAATTAAAGTGAGGACGTAGCAGGTCATGGAGAAGTTGTAGTCTGATAAACTGCATGTCATACTGTGATTCTGAACCATGTTGGATACAGACAAAGGTTTTCTTTTTCTTTTAAATCTATCTTGGTCAAGAGTAAGACATTTTGTGAATGAGTTGAGAGGCAGGGAAAACTGTCAGCTACTTTGTTTCAAAGTCTGAGACTTAAACCTGCCAGCTGGATAAAAGGAAAGGAAAATATACCAAATGGTACAGTGGCTATGTGTGAGTGAATAAGATTATAAATGGGGGCTTTTTTGTACTTTTTTTCTTTAACTTTATGTAATACCTTTGAGGCTTTAAACAATTAAAACCATTACCTGAAAAGAATAAAATCATCACATACCTTCCCACAAGTTTGAACCAATGGAACCGATCATAAAATGGATCGCTGCCAGTCATGGTGGTCTCACTTTCATCTTGGGCGCTGGAGGCCACCTCCCCTGCTCTGTCATACATCTCTCTCATCAAATCCAGCCTCTGCCTGGACAGTAAACGTAAAGTGCACTGGGTTAGTATCACAAGGTCATATCAAAATTTCACACTGGAAGGATCTTCCATGCAAGGTTTTATAAAACTGCTCCCACCATTTAATGATATTAAAAAAGAATGAAGGCAAAAAGCACAGAAACTCTAACACTCAGTATCCAAACTGTCAGAATCTAGCGAGAAGCGATCAAGAAAGTCAAGAATGGCCACCTAATCTCTACTGAGTCCCAGGATAAATGTAGTTCAATGGCATATGGTATCCCAAACATACTGAAACAGCACAAAATACTTCATTGTACTAAAGGCAAAGGAAGCTATGCTATAACTTTCCTGTTTATTCATCACCATCATTAGATCCAGGACAGAAAAGGAATAATTACTAGATCCAAGACAGAAACAGATATTATAAAATTAAAAGAGTTAAAATATAAGAGGGTCTATCGAGGAGGGTTAATTAATCTTAATTCCACCCCCCTCCCTGCCAAATTTGCATGCCATCTTTGTACAAGTGCCATGTAATCTTCCCTTTGTCATCTCAAGCTGCCAAAGGAGCATTATGGAGGGTAAATGTAAATCACCTCTACAAATGACAAAGGTATTCACAGAGCACGATTTGTTCACTTAGAAGAAAACGAATGGACAGTGCTATTACCAACACCAGCAACAGCACTTAGATGCACAGGAAGGAAGCAATGGCAACATCACAGAGAGAAGAGCCCACGTGAGCAATTCATTATTATTTTCTAAATAAAACAACCGGCTTTACATGTAATGTTTCCATACTTAAGTTTCTCCAAAGACCAATAATGTGTTGCTCCATTTTTCAGATCCTGAACTTCTACAGCTACCACTGTACGAGGGAAAGGTCTGTCTTCCTGAGTTTTTTCAATCTCAGTGGGAAGCAGTTCAGGAGGCAGAGGGGAGTACAACGTGTCCGTGAGCAGAACAAACTGAAACTGCACCTAAATGGACAGAAGAAACCATGGACAAACAGGCTTTTTGTTTTTCCAAGTGAGGTTCAGAAATAAGGCAACATAATCAGGCCCAATGGGAAAGACGTCAAACAGCAGCATGTGGTCAACAGCTTCTGATTAAGTGAGAAACGTGGCTACTTATATATTAATCACTTAGCTATTTACAGTCTTTGTTTTCCTGGCCTGGCACAGTGTTTTTGCACAACCTAAAATCTCAATAAATATATCCTGGTTAACTGAACAAAGACTTCCATAAAGAACAGAAGATGGACCCAGGAATGCATCTCCAAATGAGAGCAGGTAGACACGTGCTAAGGTATTCTGTTAAATTCAAAGGATTATAACTGTTACTCTTAAAAGTGTTTACTACAGAAAAGTGCTTTGCATTCATCATGTCATTTATTTCTTGGTAACTCCCTATTTTTTTTTTTAACCAACCATTAATGAAATGCTAGGTACAGCTATGAGAAAAAAATACCTAGCCCCTGCCATCATTTAATCTATTTGAAGAGGAAAACAGTTAATATATAATCACAAAATGAGATGGAGTTACAAAAGAATAAGAGATCTTATTCCTATTTCACGAAACTAAAAATACAGCCCTAGAAAAACAGAATGATTTTTCCCCAAAGTCAGGCAGTGTGAGATCTTACCTACTTCTCAATACTGTCCCCTCATCCTATTTATTCCCTGTAATCTTAGCAGTCAGGAGACTGTCAAACAGAGGGACATGCAGAACAATGAATCTATACTGTGGTGTGATATTTCTGGCATCACAATTACCATGCGTAGACACTACTTTGGCACTGTATGTGTATTCATTCTCTCACCCCTCAGGAAATCATGAAAACCCTGGGTGGCAGGCCCAGTTGCCAAACTCCTTCTGCAGATGAGGGACTAAAGGCCCAGGTTACTAGAGTTAAACAACTGGGAGAGTTGGGGTAGGAACTTGGCTGTCTGGTTGCAGAATGCATGTGCCTGTCCATTACACAAAACTGCCTCTCAGAGCCTAGTAGAGGAGAAGGCACAGAGGACTTAAAGGTGCCAACTTAATGGAAGAGAACTAAAGGAAAACTGAGATTTTCAGAACCCAAGAGTAATATTTTTCTACTGATATGTTTCTTTAACTCTCATCAGGAATACAGTCTCCTCATACATAAAACAGGCTAGAAAACATGTTATTTTAAAATTTTCATTTAACTAATACTTAAAGACATCACTTTGCCAACAAATGTCCGTTATAGTCAAAGCTATGGTTTTCCCAGCAGTCATGTTTGGATGTGAGAGTTGGACCATAAAGAAGGCTGAATGCTGAAGAATTGATGCTTTCGAATTGTGCTGCTGGAGAAGACTCTTAAAAGAGTCCCTTGGACTGCAAGGAGATCACCAGTCAATCCTAAAGGAAATCAGTCCTGAATAGTCATTGAAAGGACTGATGCTGAAGCTGAAGCTCCANCAGTCATGTTTGGATGTGAGAGTTGGACCATAAAGAAGGCTGAATGCTGAAGAATTGATGCTTTCGAATTGTGCTGCTGGAGAAGACTCTTAAAAGAGTCCCTTGGACTGCAAGGAGATCACCAGTCAATCCTAAAGGAAATCAGTCCTGAATAGTCATTGAAAGGACTGATGCTGAAGCTGAAGCTCCAATCTTATTGGAAAAGACTCTGATGCTGGGAAAAACTGAAGGCAGGAGGAGGGGAGGGTGGCAGTGGATGAGATTGTTAGATAGTATCACCAACTCAATGGGCATTTGAACAAACTCCGGGAGATAGTGAAGGACAGGAAAACTTGGTGTGCTATAGTCTATGGGGTCGCAAAGACTCAGACATGACTTAGCAACTGAACAACAACTAGTACCTACTTCATTCCAGGCACATATGTTAAATGAAGGCATATATAAACCTGTTTCACAGCAAAAAGCTGCTGACTTCACCCAAGGGAAAGGTGGCCCTAAAATGAGGACCATGAAGTCCATCAGGCTCAGCTCTGCCTCGGGATGGTCCCTGTTCCCACAACCGCCATTACCTTCTTCTTTAGTTCCACACTGATGGCATTGGCCTCCTTTAGGTAAACGGCATTGCCCCAGAGTAAGTCCCTTAATGAGGTGAACTGGTGAGACTTCCACTTCCGGAAGGCCCACTGGGCCAGCTCAAATTCATGTTGTGTCCACGGAACTGAAAGAGCAAACCAGGTGTATTTAATGGTGGACTCATAACTATGTAGAAATTACATCCCTCCTATACCTCAGCTTTTTAAAAAAAATCAAGTTACTTTGCAGTTTTTCTTTCTTTTCTTTTAGATACAACTCTGTGTGGTTTATAATAAAGAAAAACCTTTAGTCTGTTGTACAACTTGAAACAGATCTATTTTCCTTTCTAGTAGAGGAAAAAGAAGGTCATATTTCACATAGATATTTAAAAATAAAGAATTCAGTGTACAAACTAAGAGTTTCTTTAAAGTTATTATGAAGCCTTGAGATTACTGAAGAGGTTGGGTGAAAAAATAAAATATGATGAATGTTGACACCGCATTTTAATTTAAACTAAGAAATTCCAGAAAACTTAAGACAGGTAGGTATGACAAAAAATGTGATGAGCAATCTTCCAGAAAGAGATTTAATACACGCCTTTATATTCCAAAGTCCTCACAGGGAAATCCCTGACATAAACCAGCAAATAAAACAGAGCATTCTGTTTTGTTCTTTTTGGCCACACCACTCAGCATCTGGGATATCTTAGTTCCCTAAACAGGGATCAAACCCTCACCCCCTACATTGGAAATGTGGAATTTTAACCACTAGACCATCAGGGGAATTCGTAAAACAGAGCATCTTAACAAAGATTAAGCTCTATACTTGCTTGTCACATATATATAAATTTCATATGTATGGTCATATGAGACAGTTTATGTAAACTGCCCAAGAGATTTCTATGGAGACTGTGTTCAGAAACCTTGGGTTCTAAGAGACTATTAGTCCCACCCCCACCTCATACAGTACAGCCTGGACTCTTAGCGTTGAGCATCTTTTAAATCACCTTTAAACTGGCTCAGGAATTTGACAACACAGATTCAAAACATCTACATAGACAAGTTTCAGTCTCTAGATTTCACCTTCTTCCTCTTCCTCTTCCTCTTCAGTTGTTTCTGCAGCAAGGGATCGTGTCTCCACCTGCTTCTGCAAGGCCTGCAATTTACTCTCATAGTCCTGAATGAAAACAAAGAAGATAACATGTAGGAGAGAGAGGAAATAGGAGGGAAGGAAAAGAGAAATGCAAGGAAGACTGGGCAAGGGAGAGACAGCAAAAGACAAAGAAACAAGAAGACAGCAGTAGGAAGCAACAATAAAAAGACATACAGAGAAATGCTTCTGAACAAAGCCATAAAGCACCCAAAATAGTCTGCACTGGGTAAATGCTTTAAAAGATCTTGTATTCTAGGGAATTTAACTGCAGTCTCTTTTTCTACTCCTTAGACTCAAGAGTTCTTTATTTGGGATTACAGTAGAGCAAAGGGGGAATTTTCAAGGAAAAAAAAATGCATGTGTCCCTTAAAGGTTAAAATGCATTTAAATAGTATCTTGACACATCCAATAATTCCAAAGAAAAACAATACTGGAAAAGATTAAGTTCATTAACATTGCTAAGAGTTCCAATTATCTGTTTGGATGGGAGAAAAAAATTCAGATTGTAGACTCTGAAACTCTCTATGGATGAAATATTACTATCTTTGCGGATGTAGGATAAGTTTAGCTTTCAGGGAACCTCAGTGTTAAAAGAACATAGTGTTATTAGGATTGAAATAATCAACATGCTGCAGTTATTTATTCAATAAAGAAATTTTATATCAAAATATACTGTTATAATATAAAATATACTATTATATTACAAATCATATTCATCCTTCCTTTCTCCCTTGTTTCCATGTACTCTCTCTTTTTTTTTAATTTTAATTTTTACTTTATTTTACTTTACAGTACTGTATTGGTTTTGGCATACATTGACATGAATCTGTCATGGCCATGCACTCTCAATAAGTGTGATATCACTACTATTAGTGAAAAATAAAATGGTTCTTCAGTTCAGTCAGTTCAGTCGCTCAGTCGTGTCCGACTCTTTGCGACCCCATGAATCGCAGCACGCCAGGCCTCCCTGTCCATCACCATCTCCCGGAGTTCACTCAGACTCACGTCCATCGAGTCCGTGATGCCATCCAGCCATCTCATCCTCGGTCGTCCCCTTCTCCTCCTGCCCCCAATCCCTCCCAGCATCAGAGTCTTTTCCAATGAGTCAACTCTTCGCATGAGGTGGCCAAAGTACTGGAGTTTCAGCTTTAGCATCATTCCTTCCAAAGAAATCCCAGGGTTGATCTCCTTCAGAATGGACTGGTTGGATCTCCTTGCAGTCCAAGGGACTCTCAAGAGTCTTCTCCAACACCACAGTTCAAAAGCATCGATTCTTCGGCGCTCAGCTTTCTTCACAGTCCAACTTTCACATCCATACATGACCACAGGAAAAACCATAGCCTTGACTAGGCGGACCTTAGTCGGCAAAGTAATGTCTCTGCTTTTGAATATACTATCCAGGTTGGTCATAACTTTTCTTCCAAGGAGTAAGCGTCTTTTAATTTCATGGCTGCAGTCACCATCTGCAGTGATTTTGGAGCCCAAAAAAATAAAGTCTGACACTGTTTCCACTGTTTCCCCATCTATTTCCCATGAAGTGATGGGACCGGATGCCATGATCTTCGTTTTCTGAATGTTGAGCTTTAAGCCAACTTTTTCGCTCTCCTCCTTCACTTTCATCAAGAGGCTTTTTAGCTCCTCCTCACTTTCTGCCATAAGGGTGGTGTCATCAGCATATCTGAGGTTATTGATATTTCTCCCGGCAATCTTGATTCCAGCTTGTGTTTCTTCCAGTCCAGCGTTTCTCATGATGTACTCTGCATATAAGTTAAATAAGCAGGGAGACAATATACAGCCTTGACGTACTCCTTTTCCTATTTGGAACCAGTCTGTTGTTCCATGTCCAGTTCTAACTGTTGCTTCCTGACCTGCATACAGATTTCTCAAGAGGCAGGTTAGGTGGTCTGGTATTCCCATCTCTTTCAGAATTTTCCACAGTTTATTGTGATCCACACAGTCAAAGGCTTTGGCATAGTCAATAAAGCAGAAATAGATGTTTTTCTGGAACTCTCTTGCTTTTTCCATGATCCAGCGGATGTTGGCAATTTGATCTCTGGTTCCTCTGCCTGTTCTAAAACCAGCTTGAACATCAGGGAGTTCACGGTTCACATATTGCTGAAGCCTGGCTTGGAGAATTTTGAGCATTACTTTACTAGCGTGTGAGATGAGTGCAATTGTGCGGTAGTTTGAGCATTCTTTGGCATTGCCTTTCTTTGGAATTGGAATGAAAACTGACCTTTTCCAGTCCTGTGGCCACTGCTGAGTTTTCCAAATTTGCTGGCATATTGAGTGCAGCACTTTCACAGCATCATCTTCCAGGATTTGAAACAGCTCAATGGGAATTCCATCACCTCCACTAGCTTTGTTCTTAGTGATGCTTTCTAAGGCCCACTTGACTTCACATTCCAAGATGTCTGGCTCTAGATTAGTGATCACATCCTCATGATTATCTGGGTCGTGAAGATCTTTTCTGTACAGTTCTTCTGTGTATTCTTGCCACCTCTTCTTAATATCTTCTGCTTCTGTTAGGTCCATACCATTTCTATCCTTTATCGAGCCCATCTTTGCATGAAATGTTCCCTTGGTATCTCCAATTCTCTTGAAGAGATCTCTAGTCTTTCCCATTCTGTTGTTTTCCTCTATCTCTTTGCATTGATTGCTGAAAAAGGCTTTCTTATCTCTTCTTGCTATTCTTTGGAACTCTGCATTCAGATGCTTATATCTTTTCTTTTCTCCTTTGCTTTTCGCCTCTCTTCTTTTCAGTGCTATTTGTAAGGCTTCTCCAGACAGCCATTTTGCTTTTTTGCATTTCTTTTCCATGGGGATGGTCTTGATCCCTGTCTCCTGTACAATGTCATGAACCTCATTCCATAGTTCATCAGGAACTCTAACTTTTTAATGTATAAAACACAAATATACACACAGTATGTACACACAAATGTACACACAGATATCCAAGGTATCTGAGGTATTAAAATGGCATAGTGGGGAGAGAAGAGGGAAAAAAATGTCTAAAACAGTTCCTTGGTGTGTTCACACACAAAAAAAAAGCTTGTGTTTTTTGACAACAGAACAAGTTAAGAAAAAGACCTTCATACAGTAAAATACCAAATGACAGCATTAAGCATAGCATTTAAAAAACAAACTATTAGGCTTCCTGCTTCTCTAGGAGTGGCATGATTACAGACTGTAAAGAGATAGAAGGTTTAGGTATGACCATGTACTGTTTTCAAACAAAGCTCTCCAAGTCACAAATCAAATATTCCATGCATACAGAGGATCACTGAAAGCCCAGTTAGCAAACTTCATCACAAAAGGGGCTCCCAATGGTGATGCTAAGAAGGATGCAAATATTCTCCAGGCTCTAGTCATTTATCATTTTGTCTCACAAAGGAAGCTTTCTCTCTTTAGTGGAGCTGGCAGTGACCAAGAGTCAGCGAAATAGCTTTTTAAAGACATCTCCAGGAGTTGGTGATGGACAGGGAGGCCTGGCATGCTGCGATTCATGGGGTCGCAAAGAGTTGGACACGACTGAACTGAACTGAAACGTGCTTTTTAGGATATCATGTACGGTGGGGAAAAAAGAAAAAGAAAAATATAAAGTACCAGGTATAAAGACGTGGGTTTTGACCCTGGAACCTGATCTTACTAGTCTTATAATTCTGGGAAAGTTAATTCTTTTAACACCTCATTTTGGCCTTTTTTTAAAATGAAGATTTTATTATTCTACCTGCCTAAATTTAAGGCAGGACTGCAGGAAGGATGAAAGGACAAACCATTTTAAAATGTATGTGAAAGTCCTCTTAAATGGCAACATACTATCAAAATGACAAGCAGTGTTTTTAGAAAGTTTCTTGTCTACATACATTCAGCCCTCCATCTTGGTTTCTAAATACCATTCTCCAGTAACAGAAACCAGGGCTCCTTAGGAAAATGACTGATTTCAGATTTGGTGCAAGGAAAATACAAGGTAACCCCAGAATATCTTGTGCCAGAAAGCACAGAGTACTCAAAGACCAATAGGACCATTTCATAAGGACGAAGACTCCCACTGGTCAGTAAATGATAACAACAGGAAAAGAATATATACCATGTTGAGTATAAAAAGAATCCTTGAGACCACAGTGACACTGAAAGATGGAGAGAAAAAAGGGAAAGCTCTTCCTTACCAAAAAACAAAACAAAAAGCCAGTTAATAAATGAAGAGGGAATGACAGAAAATCACTACTACACTGCAACCCCAGATGTAGTAACTGAATCATCCAAGGATCATTAATACAAGCTATCACAACTGACAGAATGGAAAACAGAATATTCACACAATCTAAAGAGCCTATTAATGAGAAAGCGCTAGGAAAAAACACATTAACTAAATTTATTAAACATTACTGAAAATAGGACAAATTGACATTTTACATCTACTGATGTGAAGCAGATGGAAGCACACAATATAAGATTTATAGCATTCTTAACAATGTTTAACCTAAATCAAATCTTGAANCGCTAGGAAAAAACACATTAACTAAATTTATTAAACATTACTGAAAATAGGACAAATTGACATTTTACATCTACTGATGTGAAGCAGATGGAAGCACACAATATAAGATTTATAGCATTCTTAACAATGTTTAACCTAAATCAAATCTTGAAGAAATAATCAAATTAGAAAGTGACCTAGACTCTTCAAAAATACCTATGTAATGAAAGATAAAAGAAACACCAGAACCAAATGCAATAAATAAACCTTGATTGGATCTTGGATTAAAAAAAATACACACTTTTAACATTTATATTTTTTAGACAATTATGGAAATTTGAAAATTATTTGTATATTATTTTGAATCAGTATTAAATATTTGGATGGGATAATGGTATTAAGAGAATATCCTTGGTTTTAGGATATTTATGTGTATGTAGGAGTAAACTACCTTGATTGGATCTTGGATTAAAAAAAATACACACTTTTAACATTTATATTTTTTAGACAATTATGGAAATTTGAAAATTATTTGTATATTATTTTGAATCAGTATTAAATATTTGGATGGGATAATGGTATTAAGAGAATATCCTTGGTTTTAGGATATTTATGTGTATGTAGGAGTAAACTATTGGAGAAAGAAATGGCAACCCACTCCAGTGTTCTTGCCTGGAGAATCCCAGGGATGGGGGAGCCTGGTGGGCTACCGTCTATGGGGTCACACAGAGTCGGACACGACTGAAGCGACTTAGCAGCAGCAACAGCAGGAGTAAACTAACATGGTATCTGTAACTTACTCTCAAACGATTCAGAAATAGTATATACATATGGGTATACAAAGGTTCACTGTACTCTTTTTTCTTTTTCAAAATAAGAGGTTGGATTTTTTTTTAAAAAAACCTATGTATGACATAGGATTCTCTCAGCAAAAAGAGAAAGACAGTTGATTTACCTAAAGA
>SJYX01024167.1:131214-170080 GCA_006410675.1 Oreotragus oreotragus
CAACCTCTTATTTTGAAAAAAAACCTATGTATGACATAGGATTCTCTCAGCAAAAAGAGAAAGACAGTTGATTTACCTAAAGAGCATCAGATGGAAAAAAATGTTAATATTTTAGCTTGAAAATTTTTTTGTTTTTCATTTTTGCCCCAACTTTTTAATTATAGCAATATACACATAACATAAAATTTGCCATTTTAACCATTTTAATGCATGAAATATGCTAACAGTGTTGTACAGCCATCGCCACTGTCCATGCTCCAGAATTCTTCATCTTGTAAAACTGAAACTTTTGTCCATGAAATACTAACTCCCACCCCTGCAGCCCTCAACCACCATTCTACCTTTTGTCTCTATGATTTTGGCTACTCTAGGTATCTCAGATAAGTGGAATCATATATGCTTGTGACTTTTTGTGACTGGTTTATTTTTGAGGATTTCATCAAGAACAGGATTACACCATGAGTAAAATAGCTAGCTAGTGGGAAGTTGCTGTATAGCACAGGGAGCTCAGTTTGGTGCTCTTTGATGACCTAGATGGGTGGGACGGGAGAGGCGGAGGGATGTTCAAGAGGGAGGGGATATGTATATACATACAACCGAGTCTCTGTTGTACAGCAGAAACCAACACAACACGGGAAAGCAATTATTCTTCAATTTTTTAAAAAGGAAAAAAAAAAAGAGTTTACAGGCTGGTCAAACTACCAAATGAAGACAAAATCCTTAGATTCTGACAGTTAAAAGAGTGACTTTTCCTAAAAGCTGTGGTTGTGCTTTAGTGGCAGCAAAGCTGACATAAAAAGATGTTCAATAATGCTGCTGCTGCTGCTAAGTCGCTTCAGTCGTGTCCGACTCTGCGACCCCATAGACGGCAGCCCACCAGGCTCCCCCATCCCTGTGATTCTCTAGGCAAGAACACTGGAGTGGGTTGCCATTTCCTTCTCCATCAATAATATAGACCTAAAACTTTAACTGTACTTTGACCAGGAAAAATTTCTATAAGCAGTTGGTAGTCCAAATGTCAATGAAAGTGAAAAGTCACTCAGTCATGTCCAACTCTTTGCAACCCCAAGAACTATTCAGTCCATGGAATTCTCCAGGCCAGAATACTGGAGTGGGTAGCCTTTCCCTTCTCCAGGGGATCTTTCCAACCCAGGGATTGAACCCAAGGCTCCCACATTGTAGGTGGATTCTTTACCAGCTGAGCTATCAAGGGAGCCCCCAAATGTCAATACCAATTCTTGAAATGACCTCCTCTTCCCCAAATCAGGCTGCATATGAGCTTCCAACAAGGATAGCTTGATTGTTTCCAGAAAAATACTAAGCCCTGGATTTTTCCTGCAATAAATGGATAAAGAGATTCAGATACTACTGTTCTGTCCACTTCATAGAGAAAATTAGAATTACAGAAAACAAGCTAAAAATTAATATATTTACCAATAGTCTCCTCTGTTTATAAAAAGTTCCAAATGAATATATGCTTCATATTTATGAAGGCACTGCACTGACTGTTTCCTCTTCTAGAATGTTCTCTCCCACCCGACTATCTTTGTTTTCAAGCTTACTTTGTGCTCGAAACTGTTCTAAATGTTTAACATGGATTGTTCCAAGCATCCCAATAATGCTACGAAAATATTTCTATTGTTATTCTTGTGTTAAAAAAAGAAGAAAAACCTTAAAGACATTAAGTAACTCTCCAAAGATCAAAATTAGCAAGTGGTAGAAAAAGGACCTAAACCCAAGCAATTGGCCTCAGAGCATGCTATCTTTTTCAAAGAAAAACTACTATCCGTCCATTCATTTGACAAATGAATACCATCTTCACTCCTATTATGTGCCAGATGCTAGGGATATAGTGAGTGGTCAATAAGACAAAAGTTCCACTGGTGATGGAGATATAATAAACAGTAACCAGACACAGTACATGTTATGATTTCAGGAGAGAGAAGTGCCATGAAGAAAGGGAGTTATCAGAGGCCAACAGAGAGACAAGATGGGTGGAGGAAAGCTAAGATTAGGTGCTCAGGGAAGGTCTCTCTTCAGAAATAACATTTAATCAGAGATCTAAGCAAGCACTCTGAGATCCTTGGTGGAGGTTTCTTACTTCAGTCAAATTTAGCTAACAGCAAGCACAAAGGCCCTGATGTGGAGCTTGGTGTATTTAAGGAAAAGCAAGAAAACCAGTGCAGGTGGACTGGAGGAATGAGAAGAGTTGGAGAAGCAGTTGACAACTGTCAGATAGGGACTGGGTTGTGGACAGGTTTACAGGCCATGGAAAGGACTATGGATTTTATTCTAAGGGTGTTACTGGTAGCCTAGAGCCAGGAAATCTAGCATATGTAGTAAAAATACCAATGTCCATGGAGAATTGCCTGTGGACTTGGAACAAGGCCAGGAGCCATGAAGCTGTCCCTGCCATTTCAAGGGAGATGGCAGTGGCCTGGTCCAGGGTCTCAGCAGGTGATAAAAAGCAAATGGAGCTGGCATATATTTTAGAGGCAGAAGTGTGCCCTGCAGATGAAGATGTGACCATGGGGTGTGAGAGAGAAAGGGAAACTGAGCATCACTCTTGGATTCTGGTCTGAGCTAGCTGCTCTGGTTTAGATAGTTCAGATGTGAGATGCCAGCTAACTCTCTTTATGTCAGGTCACAGTTGTGTGTCCATGACCAGAGATTGGGGAAGGCCCAGGCTGGAGAGAGTATACCTCTGGATTCCACTGAGCAGCTGTGCGAGGATGGGAAAATAAGTAAAATGGTATTAACAACACATATACTTCACAGAGGAGGGGTGCTAGGAGGATTCAATGAGTTAATACATGTAAAATGTATTATATGTATTTGGTCCAAGTACAGTTGACCCTTGAACAATACAGGATGGGGCACTGACCCTCCACGCAGTTGAAAACTTGCACATAATTTTACAGTCGGCTCTCGGTTTCCAAGGTCTCACACCTGCAGATTCAACCAAATGTGGATCTGTGGTATGTATTCGCTGAAAAAAACCCCACATCTAAGTAGACCCATGCAGGTCAAACATGTGTCTTTCAAAGGTTCACTGTAAACACTCAACAGGAGGTGCTGTCTTCATTATCACCTGTGTGAACACGGAAGCTGAGGCCACAGAAATGTGTGAGGTCACCTGGAGGAAAGAGCAGATATAGGAAAAAAAAAAAAAAAAAGGCCTATGTCTGCAGCCACAGAGACCATGAAGGAGCAGCGAAAGAAAAATCAGAAGCCAAGAGAACAAAGGTTTCGAGAAGTAAAGAGCAGGCAAGCCATGTAAGATTCTAGACAGATTTAGTAAAATGAGGACTGAGAAAAGACCTGGATTTTCCATCAAGGAGACTCCTGGTGACCCTGACCAGACTGGCTGCAGTGGTGAGGTGGGAATGAGTCTTACTGGACTGAGTTCAAGAATGGGGAGAGGAGACAAGAAAAAGAAGGTCGCCAGTGGGGAAAAGTACAGAAAACGCTCTCAGGAGTATTTCTAGAAAAAGGAACATACAAACACAGGGAGATCACAGGGAACACAACTTTTTTTGAAACTGGTGTTTGCATGCTGACAGGAATAATGTAGGAGGAGAAAATCAGATGCTGTGAAAGAGAAGGGGTAGGTGTACAGTAAGTCCCTCAGAAAACAGAATGAAAGGAACAAGGGCTGGGCTAAGACAGGAGCACAGACAGTTCTTCCAACAAGAGGAGGGAAGGCCAGGTATGGGTATGGATGCATAGACGCACGCAGACCTGGACGTGGGAAGAAAAGAAAAACTTCCTGATTCCTTCTCTTTCTCAAAATCAAAGTTGGCAGCTGAGAGCAAAAAAAGGCCAACTTTCATCTCCCGAGATGCATGGTTGTAAACCTTCAGAGCATCCTGTGATTCTCCCTCAAGGCATTTGTCACAAACTATATGCCCATTGGTGTGACTGTCTAACGGCTATCTCCTCCATGACTCTGTGAACTTCATGAGGCCAGGAACCTCTCATTCACCACTGAATCACCAGCACCTGGCACTTGTCTATCTAGATTCTAGAGCAGATACACAGCTGTGTGCTGATCTTCTAGTCAACAGTTCTCAGAAGCGTCCAGGGGTTGGCAAATCTGCAGGCTGAATCCAGACCACCGCTTGTCTTTATAAATACAGAAGCTTTAGCAAAATACACCCACATCCATCCCTTTGTGTATCATCTACAGCTGCTATTCTGCTACAACAGTGGCGCTGAGCAGTAGACCATGAGGCTCATAGGAGGCCTCCCAGGTGGCTCAGACTGTAAAGCATCTGCCTGCAATGCGGGAGACCTGGGTCCAATCCCTGGGTCTGATCCCTGGGTCAGGAAGCTTCCCTGGAGAAGGGAATGGCTACCCACTCCAGTATGCTTGTCTGCAGAATCCCATAGGCAGAGGAGCCTGGCAGGCTACAGGCCATGGGACCGCAAAGAGTTGGACATGACTGAGTGATTACTTACATGAGGCCCACAAAGCCTAAAATATTTACCACTCGGCCCTTTACAGAAAAGGTTTACCAGTCTCTGTTCTAGATTGTGGTTCTCAAAGACAGATGCTGATCCAGCAGCAGTAGGAACAGCAGCATCACTTGAGATCTTACCAGAAACACAATTATCAGACCCCACTGCAGACCTCCTGAATCAAAAACTCTGGGAGTGGGCCCAGCATTCGATGTTCTCACATGCGCCTTGGAAGCTTCTCGTGCACACGACAGTTTTGAGAACCACTCTTCTGGGTGACACACACAGATGGATGGTGAAGAAAACACGACAGATAAGGTACTTCTTCTAGGTGAATTTATGTTTTTTTGCAAGGACCAAATAAGCACACAGAGTTAATATTAAACAGTGGGCTGCCCTGGGATCGGCTGCAGCAGGAAAAGGGGCACGTGAGCATTGATCTGGAAGGGGAGTTAGGCACAAGGAGAAAGGATTCTTGTCTTGAGGAAGTGCCAAAGCCCAGAGGTGGGAACAAGCTTGGCAAGCTCAAAGAACAAAGTGCTTGCACAGTGAGGGAATGTTAAGACATGAAGTTAGAGAGGCAGGCAAGAAGCCGAAATACGGACAGCCTTGGAGGCTACAAAGCACCATGGGAAGCCACTGGAGGCCACTGGCACTGACTTTTGTTTTCAAAGGATGATGCGGGTTGCCGTGTGGACAATGGTGTACAGAGGTCAGGAACAGTAGAGAAGAGACTCGTTAGGAGGCTACTGCGGTACTACTGTTGAGAGATGATGGTGTCACGATGAGGGCATCTCTGAGGAGATGGCATTGAAGGTAAAAATGAATGTCATAATTCTGGGTTTTCCAGTTACGCTGCTTTTGACATTAGAGGCTTGGCTCTTTTTTGCTAATACTGCATTCCTCTTTTCACAGTGGATTATAATTACTAAGCAATAGCTAGAAGGGAAACATCCATGTTCCAGTTCTTGTCAACACCTTAATTTACTCACCACTGGCAGCACCATGTGGACACAGCCTCAGATCTATGCCTCTGGGGGTCCTGCAACACCTGTTCTTAGACCTGTGCAGCCCCTGTCTTTTCCGATCTCTCAGGCCTGTTTTGGTCTCATTTACTTTATTTTCCAACTACGGTTCAAACAAGAGCCATTCACCACCTCATGAGATATATACACAGGCTTATCCCCACCACAAAATGATTCATTAATTCTATCTCCAAATAACCTATCAGTCACGCCCTCTCTCCCTGCCTGCTTGGAAAGCATCGTTTCTCATTTAGTTCCTCCAGCAAGTTCCCAACTGAATCACTGGGCTCTGAATCTGCCTTCTTCCAACTCATCCTCCCACCCAAACTTCGGCCATTTCTAAAAGGTTAATCTGACAATGCAGTCTCCCTGTAGAATATGTGTTAGCTTCCATCACACTCAAGAACAAAATCCCAAGCCACGGGATGGGATGCCATTAACCCAGCATGCCAGTCTGGCCCTTGCCCCCTCTCCCCAGGTCCACTCATCTCTTATCACCCTCCAACACACAGCTGTGTTCCAACCACCCCCAAGTCACCTGTAGGTCCCTGGACCTGACACGCTTCCTCCTTCCCTCTGCCATTCTTCACTTGGATACACTGGCACTTGTGCTTTGGGATTCTGCTCTTGGCTTAGGGCTTCCTCTTTCAGAAACCTTTTCCCACTCTGCCCACGCTCACTCTGTGCATATCACTACACATATTATACTACAATGGAATCATCTGTACTGTCCTAGAAATGGTCAGATATTGGCCACTTCTCCACCAGTTTCACCAACAGTAGAGAGATACAAAGTACCTGAAGGGAAAGAGAAAAAGCCTGAAGCAAACCAATCCAAGTTTAATGTTTCCCTCAAGCTCTGGATTTCATATGAAAAACTCATGGCAGGGGAACAAAAAACCCACGTAGATATTGTATTCTACTCTCTTATGTATGATTATGTTCTTTATCAACATAAAAAATAATGCATGTCCAAATGTTCAATAAGACTGATGGTCCGTTCCAGAAAAATCTTCCATTTTGTCCTGTTCACCTCTAACATATCACTAATACTCTGGGTGGAGAAAAGCAATGGTTAAAGGAAAAAAAGAAAAGTTAAACAGAGCTACTCAAAGCTTTTTAGAAATTTCATGTCTACCTATATATATATGAAGGGAAGTTTACCATTTCATTTAAAGAAAACTTTAAATCAAAATTACATAGTAAAAACGTAGAAAATACAGCTCAAGGTAAACTCAGAGAAATCATGCAGGGATATCTGATATCCTCATTCATCGTCAAAAGTAGAAAAGCTTTTATTTAAGTAAAAGGTAGCATAAAATAAGGGTTAAAGATTTCATTTAAGACAGAATTTTGATAACTCAAAAAAAAAAACCTCTCAACAAATGAAGTTCATGTTAAAAAGATATGGTTTGTAACCACCTTCGGATGACAAAGCAATAAATAAAAGTCAAGTCCGGGTTTAATCAGCATCATGCTGCTTCCCGCTCCCCTCCTCCCACATCAGAGACAAATCACACTCTTAAAAGGTAACTTCAGTTTTTATTGAATGAGGACTTTATTTTTTAACATTACAAACTAACTCTCCCTTTCTGAAAAGGTAGATCTTACACTCAAAGACCAATCTTCAAGCATTTTTTAAAAAAGAAACTGGGGGAGAAATCCATAGTTCATTAACAAGAAGATTCACAACTTCTTTATACAGTAATGATGGGAGGAAACCAATACACTTCACAACCTACAGTGGTTCAAACTAAATATCTAGAGCAGATTTTTAAATCTCATAAAGATGACATAAAGTGGACAATTATGAAAACTGTTCACAATACAGAATCTGGCTCTGACAGCACAGAACAAGTACTTGCTTTGCATTGCACCTAAGAAGACATCTTCATTAAGGTATGCCAGGAGGGCAGCTTCCCCTGCTCCCAGTCTTTTGTGTATATCACTAAGGCAAGTCTACAAAGGATCAGGAAGGCACAGGGGCAGAGCAGCTGACCGGAGGAGACCTACGTAACTTCCTGTAGTCTGACAGCCTTTAATGCAGACATTGGTGTGGCAAACTGTGTTTTGTCCTGGTGTTTTTTTTTTTTTTTTTCTCCCAGCATCAATCTGCACCTAAAGCACAAGAGGTCACTTCAAGTCACTTCAATGGAATAAAAACTTCCCATTCAATGCATTTCCAGTGAAAAGAGAAGCACCAGAAAGAATTAGAAGTAAAAATAAAGGAAAAGCCCTTTGGTTTAGACTTGTTAGATAAACAAACTAACTCTGCAAAGAATACCACAGTGTGTGGTTTGATTTGTGAAATTGTACCAACTGATTAGGACTCAACGTCTATTATTGTCAGATCATTATGTAATTTCAGCAGCGCAAACTTTTCTTAAAAAATTGTACCATGATAACAGCTAGGGATATTTCAGTAATACAATAATGACTTCGTGGTGACCATTTACCTTTGGTCTTGTAGGATTTAAGCTTGGGAACAGATACTGTCAAATTCAAAAACAAAACAAAACAAAGCAATATAACCGATCACAAAACATCATAGTACTAGTTACTTCTTTAGTGAGAGTCAATAAAGTAATTTCATCATATAGTTATTTTCTAAAATAAGTATCTGCTCTGAAATACATGAAGGGACATAGATGGCAATCA
Source organism: Oreotragus oreotragus (assembly GCA_006410675.1). Lineage (NCBI taxonomy): Eukaryota > Metazoa > Chordata > Mammalia > Artiodactyla > Bovidae > Oreotragus > Oreotragus oreotragus. The sequence goes on from SJYX01024167.1 coordinate 139,359, forward strand.
ATCAAACCTTGGTTTATTTCTTTCTGGTCATCTGAAATTAAGGGCTAGTTTAGATATCTAAACATTTCAGTAATCTGAGGGTGCCTGGATCAGCAGATGAAGCACAAATATAAATCTAAACCTTTGGAATATCAAGTGTGGATATAGTGCCTACCACAACCCACATTTGTGAATGAAAACGCTGTATTTCTTTTCATTCTACAGCCTCCTGATCACCAGTAGAAACTCACTCCATTGTTCAGTGCCAAAGGGAGATACCTGTCCATAAGAAGATTAAAAAGGCTACCATAAAAATGAAAATACATAGTTCTATCCTATGTTTATATCAAGTTGGAAAATTGAGAGCCCACTTTTGATAGAGTTGAAAGCTGAGTTATTATTAGTTTTAGAAAATGAACTTTTTGCAAGGAAGAAATAGAAAACTATGCCTAAGAAGGACAAATGGGGAGTACACAAGATGCACTGAAGTGACTGGTTTGAAGTGGCCTACAAAGTACATTCAAACCACCTGGTACAGGACACTGTCATCTCAACTAAGTCAGTTCATTACAAACATCACTCCTATCTAATCTGCCATAAAACTTCAGCTAAAGACTAGGACTGCTCTAGCTATGAAAGCAAAAATAGCCCCCAAAGTTAACTGGAAGCAACTTTTTGTGCATTATGAAAGCATTTTCTTAGAAGCAAAGAAAAAAAAATACTATGATTAAAAATAATGTTCTAATAAAGCATACTGCCCACACGCAAAGGAAAAACATCCTATATAACCACAATCTGTGAGGCTTCCTTGAACATTAACTGCTATCCTGGATGTAATTTTTCACACCATCTGGAAGACAAGCGTCTGACAGGTGACTCAGTGTGACTTGGGGATCTTCAACAATGTGGTGTCAGGCAATCTCACAGACATCTCTGGCTCTTCACACCGCCTCTTAAAAAAGTTTCTGACAAGTTCAAGAAATGAAGGATGTAGAAAACTATTCTTTTCTTCCCATCAAAATCCATCTTTTTTAGTGGATTCTCCAGTGAGGCAAACTGAGACCACAACACAGTAAAATGAGGTATTGATATAGCAGCTGTTCATCAGGACGTCTCTTTCCTTGCTTGAGTATCTGTGAGCGTTACTGCTGCTGACCAAAGAATAGTTTATTATATATCATCTCCTTTATTCTCAATCAGACCAAAGTTAAACTTATTTCAAGATTTCATCACCTACTGAAAACAAGCAGCACACAGCCAAAGGCTGTAGCCTTCTCCCCATGTATCACCTCTTCCCTCTCTCCACCAAATAACCTCCTTAATAAACTTAAATGTACTGCTCAAAGCATCATGAGTATTTTGTTGGTATTTCTGTTGGTGTGACATTGGTGAATAGCTCAGTGTCTTTCTGTACGTATTTGTGTGAGAAATGATGTTAAGCTTCAAAATGCAAACCACAAACAGAAATCCAGGCAGATGCCAACTTAAAGATTTCAGTATTATGACAGAATTTATACATACACTGATGTATTCAAAAGGGAAAAAGACCTACTGAATCACTTCTCTGCAAAATACAGCTGAGTAAGAAGATGTGGAAGTTCTCCAGAAGATGCAAAGTTGTGTACTATAAAATATGTCCAAAGACATTTAGTTCTGGCTTATGAAACTTCCAATGATATTTAAAGAAACAGACATAGATAGGAAATCCAAAGCTGTGCCCACAGCTGCATGTTCTTATTTTTAAACTAATATCTAACAATCATGGGGAAATAACAGACATTCAATTCAACATCTCAAATTCCTCTTTAGAATGTTTGCATAAACCAAGAGGCAGGTCATTTCTGGATATCAGATAAATTTATAGGTTTTACAAAAACATAACAAACTTACGCCAAAACAAGACCAGTCTGGGTAAGTAAGTATATTACCTATGCACCAAGAAAGGAGGACAGTCTCAGAAAAATAAGGGAGGTCTCAGTGTTTTGTCCAAAATTCCAGAAACTGCCCACTTACGGTATACAAACAACAGGGAGGTGTTGAAACATTTACCAGTGTCTTATGTTTTAACAATAAAATCAGTTCATATTTTAGTAACACAACATTACAATCACAATGTAAATACTAAGAACTCAAGGCCAAGGCTAGAACCAACTCAAACCATAAGCTACCATCGCCTGTTTCCTCCACCAAGAATTCAAGCTTGTCCAGTAATTTAGACTGTGGTTTCCCGACCAGTTTTGAGATTGGGTGCCGAGAACTGTCGCCTCATTCTCGGAGGTGTCACAAACTGGCTACAGTGGTTGGGTCTGTCAGTCTGCTTCTGACAAGAAGTGGCTGCACTGCCCTCCACCTGAGCTCCAGTGTTATAATTACAGTAAGCTTGACGGTGTTGGTGCATGTGGCGTTTCGCCTGAAAAGTCTGCAGGTCAGCGGTGGGGGGACCACTGTGGGAGGCGAGCACTTCTGGGGAAGCCGATGCCTGGCAGCGCGCACTTTTCGGTTGGCCGTTATTGAGAGAATTGCTTCTCCAGCGTAACTGAGGTGGCTGTTGTTGATTATTAATGTGCTGCTTGCTAACCTGAATGTGATCTTGACTTCGAGTGCCCTGAGGGCCCCATGGTAACTGGGGATCCTTAGAAGCTGCTCTAGTCCCCTTTTCTTGGTTCTCCGGCTTATTTCCTTTCCTTCCGTCTTCCTCTTTGGGAATCCTAAGCTCTATCACCTCATCTTCTGTGATGATGATGTGTGTCCCGGGACTCCACGAGTTTCTGTGTTTAGGGTTGCTCTTAAACGGAAACCGGGGCTTCCGGTTCTCCGGAGGGATGAAGCGATGAGGTACATTCTGCCGACGAAGCTGCTTTGTTATTTCCTGCTGCTGCAGGTTCTTGAACCGAATTTGCTCTTGCCTCATCCAACGCAGACGTCCACGTCTAAAAGCTGGGTCTCCGTTCATCAGCTGGGAGACACGCTCTTCTTTCCCAAGGTCTCCGCCGTCGCCTTTACTTCCATCATTCTCAGGCTTGCTACTGGCACCAGCACCACTGGGTTCCTTTGATTTTTGGTTTCCTTGGGTTTTCTGTTCTGGAGACCCAATCAGCGGCAAGACTTTCTCCATTTTGAGCATTTTATTTCTTAATTTTTTTTTTTTTTTTTTCTCCCAGCATCAATCTGCACCTAAAGCACAAGAGGTCACTTCAAGTCACTTCAATGGAATAAAAAATTCCCATTCAATGCATTTCCAGTGAAAAGAGAAGCACCAGAAAGAATTAGAAGTAAAAATAAAGGAAAAGCCCTTTGGTTTAGACTTGTTAGATAAACAAACTAACTCTGCAAAGAATACCACAGTGTGTGGTTTGATTTGTGAAATTGTACCAACTGATTAGGACTCAACGTCTATTATTGTCAGATCATTATGTAATTTCAGCAGCGCAAACTTTTCTTAAAAAATTGTACCATGATAACAGCTAGGGATATTTCAGTAATACAATAATGACTTCGTGGTGACCATTTACCTTTGGTCTTGTAGGATTTAAGCTTGGGAACAGATACTGTCAAATTCAAAAACAAAACAAAACAAAGCAATATAACCGATCACAAAACATCATAGTACTAGTTACTTCTTTAGTGAGAGTCAATAAAGTAATTTCATCATATAGTTATTTTCTAAAATAAGTATCTGCTCTGAAATACATGAAGGGACATAGATGGCAATCAATCAAACCTTGGTTTATTTCTTTCTGGTCATCTGAAATTAAGGGCTAGTTTAGATATCTAAACATTTCAGTAATCTGAGGGTGCCTGGATCAGCAGATGAAGCACAAATATAAATCTAAACCTTTGGAATATCAAGTGTGGATATAGTGCCTACCACAACCCACATTTGTGAATGAAAACGCTGTATTTCTTTTCATTCTACAGCCTCCTGATCACCAGTAGAAACTCACTCCATTGTTCAGTGCCAAAGGGAGATACCTGTCCATAAGAAGATTAAAAAGGCTACCATAAAAATGAAAATACATAGTTCTATCCTATGTTTATATCAAGTTGGAAAATTGAGAGCCCACTTTTGATAGAGTTGAAAGCTGAGTTATTATTAGTTTTAGAAAATGAACTTTTTGCAAGGAAGAAATAGAAAACTATGCCTAAGAAGGACAAATGGGGAGTACACAAGATGCACTGAAGTGACTGGTTTGAAGTGGCCTACAAAGTACATTCAAACCACCTGGTACAGGACACTGTCATCTCAACTAAGTCAGTTCATTACAAACATCACTCCTATCTAATCTGCCATAAAACTTCAGCTAAAGACTAGGACTGCTCTAGCTATGAAAGCAAAAATAGCCCCCAAAGTTAACTGGAAGCAACTTTTTGTGCATTATGAAAGCATTTTCTTAGAAGCAAAGAAAAAAAAATACTATGATTAAAAATAATGTTCTAATAAAGCATAGTGCCCACACGCAAAGGAAAAACATCCTATATAACCACAATCTGTGAGGCTTCCTTGAACATTAACTGCTATCCTGGATGTAATTTTTCACACCATCTGGAAGACAAGCGTCTGACAGGTGACTCAGTGTGACTTGGGGATCTTCAACAATGTGGTGTCAGGCAATCTCACAGACATCTCTGGCTCTTCACACCGCCTCTTAAAAAAGTTTCTGACAAGTTCAAGAAATGAAGGATGTAGAAAACTATTCTTTTCTTCCCATCAAAATCCATCTTTTTTAGTGGATTCTCCAGTGAGGCAAACTGAGACCACAACACAGTAAAATGAGGTATTGATATAGCAGCTGTTCATCAGGACGTCTCTTTCCTTGCTTGAGTATCTGTGAGCGTTACTGCTGCTGACCAAAGAATAGTTTATTATATATCATCTCCTTTATTCTCAATCAGACCAAAGTTAAACTTATTTCAAGATTTCATCACCTACTGAAAACAAGCAGCACACAGCCAAAGGCTGTAGCCTTCTCCCCATGTATCACCTCTTCCCTCTCTCCACCAAATAACCTCCTTAATAAACTTAAATGTACTGCTCAAAGCATCATGAGTATTTTGTTGGTATTTCTGTTGGTGTGACATTGGTGAATAGCTCAGTGTCTTTCTGTACGTATTTGTGTGAGAAATGATGTTAAGCTTCAAAATGCAAACCACAAACAGAAATCCAGGCAGATGCCAACTTAAAGATTTCAGTATTATGACAGAATTTATACATACACTGATGTATTCAAAAGGGAAAAAGACCTACTGAATCACTTCTCTGCAAAATACAGCTGAGTAAGAAGATGTGGAAGTTCTCCAGAAGATGCAAAGTTGTGTACTATAAAATATGTCCAAAGACATTTAGTTCTGGCTTATGAAACTTCCAATGATATTTAAAGAAACAGACATAGATAGGAAATCCAAAGCTGTGCCCACAGCTGCATGTTCTTATTTTTAAACTAATATCTAACAATCATGGGGAAATAACAGACATTCAATTCAACATCTCAAATTCCTCTTTAGAATGTTTGCATAAACCAAGAGGCAGGTCATTTCTGGATATCAGATAAATTTATAGGTTTTACAAAAACATAACAAACTTACGCCAAAACAAGACCAGTCTGGGTAAGTAAGTATATTACCTATGCACCAAGAAAGGAGGACAGTCTCAGAAAAATAAGGGAGGTCTCAGTGTTTTGTCCAAAATTCCAGAAACTGCCCACTTACGGTATACAAACAACAGGGAGGTGTTGAAACATTTACCAGTGTCTTATGTTTTAACAATAAAATCAGTTCATATTTTAGTAACACAACATTACAATCACAATGTAAATACTAAGAACTCAAGGCCAAGGCTAGAACCAACTCAAACCATAAGCTACCATCGCCTGTTTCCTCCACCAAGAATTCAAGCTTGTCCAGTAATTTAGACTGTGGTTTCCCGACCAGTTTTGAGATTGGGTGCCGAGAACTGTCGCCTCATTCTCGGAGGTGTCACAAACTGGCTACAGTGGTTGGGTCTGTCAGTCTGCTTCTGACAAGAAGTGGCTGCACTGCCCTCCACCTGAGCTCCAGTGTTATAATTACAGTAAGCTTGACGGTGTTGGTGCATGTGGCGTTTCGCCTGAAAAGTCTGCAGGTCAGCGGTGGGGGGACCACTGTGGGAGGCGAGCACTTCTGGGGAAGCCGATGCCTGGCAGCGCGCACTTTTCGGTTGGCCGTTATTGAGAGAATTGCTTCTCCAGCGTAACTGAGGTGGCTGTTGTTGATTATTAATGTGCTGCTTGCTAACCTGAATGTGATCTTGACTTCGAGTGCCCTGAGGGCCCCATGGTAACTGGGGATCCTTAGAAGCTGCTCTAGTCCCCTTTTCTTGGTTCTCCGGCTTATTTCCTTTCCTTCCGTCTTCCTCTTTGGGAATCCTAAGCTCTATCACCTCATCTTCTGTGATGATGATGTGTGTCCCGGGACTCCACGAGTTTCTGTGTTTAGGGTTGCTCTTAAACGGAAACCGGGGCTTCCGGTTCTCCGGAGGGATGAAGCGATGAGGTACATTCTGCCGACGAAGCTGCTTTGTTATTTCCTGCTGCTGCAGGTTCTTGAACCGAATTTGCTCTTGCCTCATCCAACGCAGACGTCCACGTCTAAAAGCTGGGTCTCCGTTCATCAGCTGGGAGACACGCTCTTCTTTCCCAAGGTCTCCGCCGTCGCCTTTACTTCCATCATTCTCAGGCTTGCTACTGGCACCAGCACCACTGGGTTCCTTTGATTTTTGGTTTCCTTGGGTTTTCTGTTCTGGAGACCCAATCAGCGGCAAGACTTTCTCCATTTTGAGCATTTTATTTCTTAAGACTTTTATCTCCTCATCTTTCATGTTATTTTGCTTTTTGACTTCTTGCAAAATATCTTCCAGCTTGTCTATATGAACCTTGAGGTCATCCACATCAGTCCCGCCTTTACTACTGGCCATTACGTCCTCAATCTTCTCATCCCCTACACCAACGGTGTCCCAGACATCCCTGGCCACTGCCCTCCAGGAGTCCCGCTCATTAGGATCTTTCTTCCCATACATGGCACAAAGCTCTTTCATCTTAACAATGGCCAAGGCTTCAATCTCCTGCCGACTATGCCGAAAATCATTGAGAGCAACCTCGTAGCATATCTCTTTCACAGCCTGAATCTTAAGATCTGAGATGGTGACCCACTTGGAGTCTTTACTCAGGCGTCTTCTCTGGGGGATCTGATACATTTTTATTGGTTCCCGTTTCTTCCCACTGCTGGGGAGGCCGCATTTTTTAACAATGGTTTGCAGCTTGCTGGGAGGCAGCTTTTCTCTCAGAGAAGTGATCAGTTTCCAGCTCTCTTCACAGGACCTCTTGTCAGAATCATCCCCGCTATCAGAATCCGCGTCCTTTGGAAAAACAAAATCAAAAATGGCCCCAAAATAACCAAAATTAAAATGTAAAAAAGGAAACTCAAATTGAAGAAAAAGCAAGCAAAAAAGCCCTAATAAATTTAAAAATGAAACCAAAAAAGTTAAAAAAAAAAACAAACCCAAAACAAACAAACAAAAAACCCTAGATAATGTGCAAGTCTATTAAGACATATGCTTATGTAGATTATCATCAAGAAGACTTGCTTTTTTTTTTTCTAGTAACATTAATCCAAATTTCCACTTTGTGGCTTAAGTGATGGAATCTGCAATCAAATTTCTTAGGAGGGCTGAAACAGTGAGAAAGTCTCTCACTGTAAGGTCACATGAAGTTATTAACAAAATGGTGTGAAATAACATCTCCACTATCTCAAGAGAATGAACTAAAACCTTCACCCCACACATGCTAACACCCATGCAGCCACTTCCCCACATTTGCCTTGGTTATTGCTGTTGCTTCTTCCAGAGACTCTTTCCCCCATGAGTGAGCACAGATGCCATACAAGATGTGACGAGCAGGCAGATTAACAAAGGTTAGTAATGCTGGAGAATGCCACGTTTTGTTTAGCTTTACTAAAAAGAGCAGCCCTAGAAAAAAGTTAGAAGATGAGAAAGTAGAAAAAGAAGCAAACAGGGATGTTAAAAATGCTAAGAATCCCTATTAGCAGACCATGAGAGATTCTTATCAACCAAATTGTCTTTTTGCTAGAAGGTAAGAGGGTTCTGAAACTAGTCTTTCCAGGAGCACACATGAGATTTGCTACTTTCCTGAGTCATGACAAATTGATCTATTTCATTTGTTACAATTAAAGTTTGTTATCTATACAATAAGGACACATAAAAAAGGATCTTTATAGTGAGTCCGCTATTTTGTTTTCCACACATTTAGACCAATAAATACCTCATCTCCAGAATTTTAGGAAACAAATCTCCAGAACATAAACTAAGCTAGGAAAACATGCTTTCATTTAAACATTATTCAAAATTGCCAAAGTAATATTTTAATAAATACAACCTAGAGATCTGTTGTTTCATCTATGAAAACCTATGGTATTTCTAGTTTTTTGAGGTATATTACTTTAAGGTGACAACTCTATCAACATGTAAAACACAAAAGATTATATTCTGCTTATGTATTCTGCTTGTGGACGCTATTTAAAACATTATTTCCAACTCTCTGTTTTTCCAGCTATTTTTGCACCATTACCTCTTTTTCAAACAACTTTACTTAGGCTTACAACAGCAGTCTGACTTTACAACTAAGCAATTTCAATGGCTATTTGGATAATAACCAATTATTCTTAACAAACACAAGCAAACTTGGTAACATGGGTCTAAATGAAAGCTGGGTTGGATTTAGAACTCCCTATGACAGACAAGATTAAGGAAGGCTCTCTATTCAAGAGATAAAAGTTACTGATAAAAGAAACTACTCACTAAATGGTAGTTCAAGGTCGTCTAGTAAGTGAAAATGTTCTTATTTAATAGTCTCTTTGACTTGGCTATGGTTACCATAACCATCTCTTAGGAAAGGTTTAGAAAAAAAAAAGAATTGAAACTAATAAATAGTATCTTGTTTTCTAGACCAAAGACTTCTATGTCTATATGTACAGTTACTTTCTAGGGAATGAAAAAATAACCCCTGACAATAATAGCAATAATTTGGCCCCTGAATTTGGTGACATTACTACTGATTTGTATTACTGACATTTGCCTATAAATGGATACTAAACCATTTATAATACCTACTTATTTGAAAATTTAGCAACACAAAACGGATAAAGCTAAATTTATAGACTCTACACTATTTTTTCCTTTTCCTTTTTAGTTTAAAAATCTTAATAAAATCTAATCTTAAGTGATAAAGGATGACATTATTAAACATTAGAGAAAAAAAGTATGTGACGTCTAAAAAGGTTTTCTCGTATATATGCAAAAACTGAGTTATATAGAACACAAATTCGCTCTGATTCCTTCTACATAATTAACTATCAGTTTTTTCCTCTGAGCTTCTTTTATTTTTCTTTAAAAATTGCCTAATGATGAAATGAATACCTCATTAAGGAACTAACAATTCTAATTATTGCTTTAATATATTTAAGTGATAAAAGTTACACCTTTAAACTCTAAAATAAAACATAATTAAATGAGTTTACATAAATTCAAAAGAACTAAATTAAATCAAGTGGCCATAATTTTCTTTCTTTTTATAATACTGGTCATATTGCCTCTGTAGAATATGTTCTCTTTAAAGCTCAAACATATCACCCCTATCACTTACTACTGGCCACAATACTGAAAACTCTTACAAAACTTATGTGCCAAGATTGAAATCCTATCTTATGTCAAAAAAAAAAGATTTTAAGATATTTAGATTCATTTATTACAGGGCTGGAAAAACTACCCAGATCTGCCCAACTCACATGTCACTAAATGATTCTTCTGTTTTGATTAAATATCAAATGGAAGGTAGGCCTCCTGAAGAGACTGCCTGAAGACTATGAAAATAAAGGAGAGAAGATTCCCAAAATATGTGTCAAAAAGCAAGCATAGAAAGACCAGGCATACAATCAAGCACTAACTAAGAAAGAATGTTCAGCAATGTAACAATGGGACACAGTGGGGGAATTACTGTAATAAAAAACTCATGAGCCTGAATTCCATTTTTTGTAATCCTGTTATTATGCAAAAATAATCACATACAATAAATAATAAACATTTACTGAATATTAAGTCCTTTGTATCCTCTTGGTGTTTATCCATAGGGTGCATTCAAAACATATCTGTCGGTTGACTAATATAGGGTCATAAAAATACATTTTTAATTCAGTACTGTTAATGGCTAAATATTCCTCAGGCTGAAGTGTTAGAAATCAACTCCTTTTGAGGATGAGAAATTTAAGTGGAACAGACAGTTGGATTTATGAGAGGAAAGAACCTCCTTGCTTTAAGGAGCTGCTCTTAAAATCCTAGACTGCTTTCAGATACAGAGCAATCAACAATCAGAACCTGATTACTTGCAAACTAAGTATGTCCTCTGGAAACTAAATGTGTCCTGGAGCCATATGGTTTGATGTGAAATTTGCTCAGTCGAGTCTGATTCTTTTCAACCCCATGGACTGTAGCCCACCAGGATCCTCTGACAACGGAATTCTCCAGGCAAGAATATTGGAGTGGGTAGCCATTCCCTTCCCAGGGATTGAACTCAGGTCTTCTGCATTGCAGATTCTTTACTATCTGAATTTACTTTTTGTTTATTAATAGTCACTATCTTTACTTCAGAGCACAGAATGATCACCAGCCATCACTATTCGTTTACACCTGGTTAGTGACTCAAGTGGTCCTAGCAGCATTGGCATCACCTGGGAGCTTCTTAGAAATGCAGAATCTCAGGTCCTAACCTAGACCTACAGGATCAGCATCAGCATTTGACAAGACTCCCAAGATGTTGAGAAACACTGTTCTACTGGACAGAACACCAAAGAAAGCTAGAAGACTCATGTTTAAGCCTCAGACCCATCAGTTAAGAATGGGCAAAGTAGCATTTTTTTGGATTTTGCTTCCTCAACTATAAACCAGAGGAAATATCTGTCACTTTATTCACATATATAGCAACTAAAGAGGGTTATTTTGGAAATCAGAAAAATGATGGATGTTAAAATTCTCTGTAAATTATAAAGCTGTATACAAACACAAGACACTACTGTTAAAGGCTCCTTCATGTGTCACAAAGTTTTCAAGCCCTTAATCACACTGTAGTTGAATCTTTGTGTTTTCATTACAAACTAAATGCCAAAGAGACCTCCTAAAGAGACTGTCTATTACACTGCTGTTATCTTGTCCCAAACACTTGATTTATTCTTGCAATCCATTCTTTTTTGGGCTTTGCTATAACTTCCAAGATAACAAACTAACTGAGTTAACGCACTGCCAAGCGTGAGAATCAAGCTGCCCTGGAAAAGACTGATTTTGCACAAGTCCTTGGCTTTTCTGATTCATTTAGCAACAGCCTCTCTTTTTCAAAGCACAGTACAGCTATAAGGCTATGGTTTACATGCTATAGTTTACACTTGGTATTCTATATGCTATATTTTATGCTAAGGTAAGAAACCAGTATCCCAGCTTTCTCACTAATGCCTCCTTAACCAGTTCCTCCTTTCTCCCTAATACCACTAAGAAGTCCATCAATCTTAAAAAATTAAAAATTCCTAAACTGCATCCATAGTACCCAAAGGTTGTTATACCTTTTTCTCAATAATATATACCAAATGAATGCCTAGAAGCTTCCCATAACCAGAGTTTTGTAATCCAAAACTGGATGGCTTAAAACATGAAAATCTAACTAATGGATAAACTTATTTATTCATGCAATTCAATTTCTATAAAAAATCAATAAACATCATACAATCCTATCGCCATTAGCATCACAAGCTGCAACCTGAAACTGATTTCTCAGCTATTCACACAAATGCTTTCTCAACCCAGAGAAACCAGACTTTCCTCTCTCCTCTTGGAGTTGTTTGGGCAGCCCCTACTTCCACTGTTACCTCACATGCCATGGAGATCCTTACTGAGAATTCAGACTCCATGCAGGGAACAGAAAAGGATTAACACATGCAACTGTGCAGCAACACTTTTAGACACAGTTTAACTTACAAAAAAAAAGTTCACCCAGCATAAGAACAATCCCCAAGTCAGCCCAAGAGCAGAAAATTAGTACTATCAGGTGATCAGAAACAAAACCAAGGCAAACACCCATCAAATTCAATATTCAGAGTAATTATTATTGAGAGAGGCACCCCTGGTGCATATTCAAAAACCACTATCAAGAGGCCAAGGCTACCAAAAAAGCTCTCAGTATTTGCTCAAAAAGCACTTGGTTTTGATAGAAGATGTGACTTTAAGACACAGAGGCACAGAAGTAGTACCTTTAAGGACAGTATTTCAGGCTAAGGCTACCAGGAGATGGAAGGTCCTTCTCCATGAAGGACACAAGACAAGAGCGCATGGTGTCAGTGAGAGCAGGAGAAGCAACGGGCGAGTGCTCGTCTGTGGGACGGGGAAGGTGGGACATGAGAGCAAGCTGCCCTTTCCTAACGGAGGATGCAGGATGGGCTCCTACCAGTCTCTGCTGCTCCAAGAGAAGATCTGCTTCTTCCTTCTCCTTTTTGTATAGGATCTCCATTTCCTGGAGCCTAGAAGGAAAAGAAGAGCAAGAGAGAAAAGAAACTGTAAAATCACGGAGCTGTTTCAGGAATCCTACTAAATGATGAAAAGAAGTGCAAATCATGTGGGCCACACTGCATCTGTCCATTACCTTTTTTCCATCTCCTGTTTCATATCAATTCCTTGTTTTTCCAGAAGCTCTCTCTGGGCAAATGTCCAGTCCACAGGCTCAGAGGGGGTCTCAGCAGAAGGAGTCTTTTCCCGCTCAGCCCGTGCCTGCTCCGGGTGGTTAAAACGGAACACGTGGTTTTTACCCATGATGATACGGTTTCCTAGCACAAAACAGAAACAGTGTTAAGAAGTCACTTTTTAGATGTGCTGTATCTTGGTTAATAGCCTCACCTTCCCTAAAGCAAAAAGCACTTTCTGGAGTTTTACAAGAACACAAATCCTAATGCTATCACTTCAACCTGAGACAAAGATTTAAAAATTTAAAAGTTGCTTGTGCAAGCCATGTTTTCTGACAAGCCTTTCCCAGTCTCACCTGAGCGCAGCTGAACAGGCTGGGTCACCCTCTTGCCATTTACATAGGTTTCTGAACGTTCACAGGGCTCCAGAGTCACAATAACTAAGAGGAATGCAAACTAATGTTAGCATCACAGACCATGGGAAGAAAACAATGGGAAGCAGTTGAGGACTCAAGGTGACTAGCATAGATTTCTGCAACCAATCAAGTGGCTCAGTGTCTATGTAACAGTTCACTTTAAGGCACCAGGACCAGCACTGCGGCTCAGATAGAAACATACTTAAATTCACTTAAGAATTTGAGAAACTTCAGAAGAAGACAGGAAATGTTAGTTTCAGTGACATCTGGACAGTTCAGTATATAAAAATGAAAACCATCAGAAATCTTAAGTATGAGATATAGGTAATAATCAGAAAATTATGATCGAAAGCTAATATTTTTTATTTAAAAAAAATATATTTTATTTATTTGGCTGTGGCGGGGTCTTAGCTGCAGCATGTGAGATCTAGTTCTCTGACCAGGGATGGAACCTGAGCTCCCACACTAGAAGCGTGGAGTCCCAGTCAGTGGACCATCAGTTGTTGCTGCTGTTGTTCAGCTGCTAAGTCCCGTCCAACTCTTTGCGACATCATGCACTGCAGCATGCCAGGCTTCTCTGTCCAACACTATGTCCCTGAGTTTCCACAAACTCGTATTCATTGAGTCAGAGATTCCATCCGACCATCTCATTCTCTGTTGCCCCTTCTCTTCTTGCCCTCAATTTTTCCCAGCATCAGGGAAGAAATTTTTTCCCTGTACCATCATGGAAGTCTCCAAAGGCTAATATTTTGATTGCTATTGTTGTTCAGTCATTAAGTCATATCTGACTCTTTTGCAAACCCATGGACTGCAGCCTGCCAGGCTCCATGGGATTTCCTATGCAAGAATACTCAAGCAGGTTGCCATTTCCTTCTCCAAGGAATCTTTCTGACTCAGGGGTCAAACTCATGTCTCCTGCATTGACAGGTAGGTTCTTTACTGCTGAGCCACCTGGGAAGCCCAATATTTTAATTAGCAAGGAATAAATTATATAGCAAATAGGAAACGGAGTACATCAAGGCTGCATATTGTCACCCTGCTTATTTAACTTACATGCAGAGTACATCATGAGAAATGCTGGGCTGGAAGAAACACAAGCTGGAATCAAGATTGCCGGGAGAAATATCAATAACCTCAGATATGCAAATGATACCACTCTTATGGCAGAAAGTGAAGAGGAACTAAAAAGCCTCTTGTTGAAAGTGAAAGAGGAGAGTGAAAAAATTGGCTTAAAGCTCAACATTCAGAAAACTAACATCATGGCATCCAGTCCCATCACTTCATGGCAAATAGATGGGGAAACAGTGGAAACTGTGTCAGACTTTATTTTTGGGGGCTCCAAAAATCACAGCAGATGGTGACTGCAGCCATGAAATTAAAAGACGCTTACTCCTTGGAAGGAAAGTTATGACTAACCTAGATAGGATATTCAAAAGCAGAGACATTACTTTGCCAACAAAGGTCCATATAGTCAAGGCTATAGTTTTTCAAGTGGTCATGTATGGATGTGAGAGTTGGACTGTGAAGAAAGCTGAGTGCCAAAGAATTGATGCTTTTGAACTGTGGTGTTGGAGAAGACTCTTGAGAGTCCCTTGGACTGCAAGGAGATCCAACCAGTCCATTCTGAAGGAGATCAGTCCTGAGTGTTCATTGGAAGGACTGATGCTAAAGCTGAAACTCCAATACTTTGGCCACCTCATGCAAAGAGTTGTCTCACTGGAAAAGTTCCCGAGGCTGGGAGGGATTGGGGGCAGGAGGAGAAGGGGTTGACAGAGTAGGAGATGGCTGGATGGCACCACCAACTCGATGGACATGAGTTTGAGAGAACTCCAGGAGTTGGTGATGGACAGGGAGGCCTGGCATGCTGCGACTCATGGGGTTGCAAAGAGTAGGACACAACTGAGCGACTGAACTGAACTGAAATTATATAGCACAAAAACACTATTAGCTTGTTGTTTCATTAATAACCTGGGCAAAAATCAAGATTGACTTTTTCTTCCCTTTTAGGTATAAATAAACTGTACTGGATTAAGACTAGAGGCCCTTCAAATCTCCCACTACCCAGGATATCTGTTCCCTTCTTACTCGTCTATTAAATAATTAAGATTCAAGACCAAGCCTAACTGCCTATGTCTTACTCAATTCTTGGCGGTAACAAAAGCGCTGCTTTTGTCCAGGCTTTTTTCATGTAAAGTAGCTATGTTCATGCCTGCATTCATAAGCAGCCCAGGTCCCCTCATTTTCAAATATTAGATTGTATAAGAAAGTGTCACTGAAAGAGACAAGGAATACCAAGTCTTGGGGATTTCTCATAATATAGAATGAAAAGGTTGTTGGAAAAGCTGAGCCGAGAACTCTCACCATCTCCACTGTTGTTCCTCTCGCTCCGGAAGATACAATGCTCTTCTTTAATGTGAGCCCCACTCAGCACGATGTCCTGGCGCCGCTCAGCATCTGCTTGGCCAACCCTGAACACAAGGGAAAGTGTTTCCCAGGGAAATTCAGACACAGAAAGCACCACAAACAATGAGCCTCTTTCTCCCAAAGAATATTCTTTGGTACGTACAAAAAAGGTACTGCTTTTTTTTTTTTTTAATCAGAGGCTGTGAACTACAAACTCTTTTTTCATATATGATCAACCTCCCTACATGAGAAAAAGATATGAAGAGGCACATACACCAAATAACTCAGAGAACATCATAAAAAGATACCAGTAAACTAATATCCTTAAAAAATTCATATAAGATGTTAGGAGGATAAATTTTACTTACAGTCTTCTAAAACTACACATACTAATTGATTCAGCTGGTTAAAACACTGATTTGAAAAGAGTACAGAGGACAGTTTGTAACTATTTCAGATGAGAAAAACAGCAAATTAATAAAAGAAATTTTTTACCAAACAACTTCCCTTTAGCTATGCAGTCATCCTGAGAGAAAAGAAAGCATTGAGTGACCAAAAGAAGAAACAAATGTACCTTGTAATTCCATCTTTGATGTAATAAAGCAGGCACTCGGACATCAGAGGGTCCTCATTGAGGTTAACAAGATGTGGTGTCTGAAAAAGGTTAGAGCTGATCAGCGTGGAACAAGCACCACGGAGAGTGCTGCAAGAGTGACAGGGGCACAGAGGAGGCTGGATGGCCCCTTAGATTACCAGGGTGCCTAGAAGCAGGACTCCTTTCATTCTTAGTTGCAATTCCATGATAAACAGAAAATAACTCTCTTCAGGCCTTCCCAAACCACACTAATGCATTCTATTTAAAAACATGAGCTCTAGGATAAAGAATAATATCTCATTCTTAATAAGGTCAAAGCATGGAGAACACAACAGAAAAATCAGAACAGGCTGATTCTCTGGGCCGGGGGGGCAGGGAACACAACTCTTTACAACACTTGAAGAGTGTTCAAAATTCTTCAAGAGCAGCAGAATTTGCCACTCCTAATATTCCACTTTGACATACTAATTATTTTGAGTTGTTACATAATAGCACAGGCAGGGAGAGGCTTCCTCTGAATCCCCTTTCCTGCCTAAACACAGATTGTCCAAAAGGAACTTAGAAGTCCCCTCCTGGAGCCTTAACAACCAGGAGAGAAAAGTGGAAGTTGACACCACACCCAACAAACTTTGTCATATCTCCCATCTGCTCTTCAAAGGGCCCCTTCATCTTTTCCTAAAAGCCAATTACCCTCCCCTGAGAGGCCTGCCTCCCTGTCCCTTTCCCTATTAAAATGGCATTTAAGCCAGAATTCTAAATCATCTTAGGGAGTTACTCATTTTTCCATGGGGTTCTCCCATTTATACATGAGGTACACATGTTTAAATAAATTCCCACCGCTCTGGTTAATTTGTCTTTTATTCTCATTCAAGAATTCAGAAGGGTAGAGGAAAAATTATTTTTCATCCCCTACAACTGCCAAGAAATATTTAATTTTTCATTTACATCATAAAAATGTTCCCAAGTCCCCTGTCATTTCCCTCTATAATTTTTATCAGTTCTTCCATGGTCCCAGTTATTGTCTTTAGTTTGTTAGTCTTTATCTTAAAGAAGAAATTAAAATTACTGATATTCAATAACACATCTTTAAACCCTCTTCATCTAACTCACGTTCCTAAAATCTTTTAAAAACCAACCTTCTTTATCTTAAACAAGAATTTAAATTACTGACATTCAATAACACATCTTATAAAATCCTCTTCATCTAACTCTTAATGTTTCTAAAATCTTTTAAAAACCAACCTTTTTTGGTGAAAATACCCCACTGGGATCCAAAAATAAGTCATATGGTCTTGGGGTCAAAATCTACTCAAGATACAGTGCCAGCAAATGTGGAAAAATGAAAGGAGAGTCAGATGAGCAGGTTAAGAAAAGGGAGTGCAAAAGATCATTTAAAAGAAATTTAGGAAAACCTTTACATCTTTCCAACTAACATGTCTCTGTTGCTGGTTTGAGAAAGTCAAAACCCTCTTGGGCAGCATTCTTTAAAAACCAGCATAGCACTGGCCTAAGGAAACCAGAACCTCAAAAACAGGTTTTCATTTTTTCTCTTGCCTGAAGAGTACTTTCTCCTAGTTCTTTTGAGATATGAATGACAGTCTACATATATTTAGGTTGTACAATGTGATTGCAAAAGGTGTCAATTTGATACATATATGTGTAAGGATTACCAATCGAGTTAATACATCAAGAACAGGTTCTAAAACTGAATTTGGATGTGATGGCGGTATCCCTTTCTTTCCTGAAGAAATCTAGAAAGTTAAAGCAAGTAAGAAAAGCTCTCGAAACAGATATCTCAGTTTGGAATTCTGTGCTATTTATAACACAGTACTTATTCAAGTTATTTAAGTTGTTACAAAAATTTTCCTCACTGTTCTTAACACTAAAAGATGTTAAAAAATAATTTTAGGTATATGCAAAGGCACAATCTAAATTTTATTAAGCCTGTAACTGCTAAAAACTCTAAAATCACAAATAATGTATCTGAATAAAAACAGTGTCTTACTGAAGGAAAAATTATTAAATTGTGAAAATCACTGACCTTTGGCAATATAAACATATAAAATACTGTTACTATTGTTCCAGGTGTATAGCACATATCTAAAATGACTTTAAATCAGTCTTCTTCGATGAAAATAATACAGCAGAATTTATTAAAAAAAAAAAAAGAAAAACCTAACCAAATATATCCTAACAAAAACCACAGGAGTATTTCATATCAAATAAAACAAAAGTACCAAGTGAAAACTCTATACCTGTTCTATGCTAACCTAGAGAGACCACCATCAGACCCTTGCATGAAGAAGTTTAAATATACTGTAGTCAATCTGAAGTCATTTGAAATGAAAGACCATTTGTTATTAGTATAATTTTATATTTTGTATATCAGTATATGTTCTATTATTAATAGATAAATAAGCACACAAAATAACCATTTCATAATAGCTTCCCACTGTCTATTAATAACTAAGAAGCAACTTAGTTAAAAAAAAAAAAAAAAAAACTTGTTTTTCTAATTAGTTAAAAGGTATCTACTACTTAACAACTATGACCACGTAAGTAAGTAGGAGGGTAACTACTGGAGTTTAAAAGAAAAAAAATGAGAAGGGAGCAGAGGAGGCTAGAAGGATGAGCACAGAAACTGCTTTACTCAGGACAATGGCTATCACGCAAAGTGAAGTGGTATTTTTCTACACAAACCTGAACAGCTGAAATTGCTTCCAAAGAGTTATAATTCAAGGTTGCTGGTACCTGTGGGGAAATCTACATAGAAAGAGTAGCCAAACTGAGGCAAGATGTGCTAGGTTAGGCTAGGAATTTAAGAGAAAGCAACCATTAAGATGAGTAAACACACTGAATAATGACCAAAAGTTAGAGCTTTACTGCCTTGGATTTTATTTCTATAAACAGTATTTCTGAAAGCATTTTAGAAACAGGTTGGCCTTGCAGTGTAAGATGAAATAAAAAATCTCAGAAGTTAAGCCATGTCTCAAAGTTTAAAAGAAAAGGAAGAAAAGGAGCCAGCCCCAAAAGATACGAAGTACCTCACGGACTGAGACAAGCAAAACGTGTCTCAGTCTGGTTCACTTTCACAACACTGTTTCCTACCTTTTTAGGTGAGAAAACCCCAAGGGTTCCTCCGTCTTCCCGAATGGCAACTCCCATCTCAGCCAACAAGGCTTCTCTAGAAAGAGCAACAAGCATATCAGAGTCACAGTACCAAAATGACAAGTAAATCAGTCTAACATGAATTGGAAGGTAAAGCAAGCAAAGCAAAAACAATTATCAATGTTTAAAGTCAGTAACACAAATGTGAAAGAATCTACTTATCCCTTCATCAAACAGAAATTATCTTTAAGAGAAAATAGTACATTCAAAATAAATTATGTTCCTGTCTTATGTAAAGCTGTATTTACCCAAAGAGGAACTTTGTCACATCTGCCTCTGGAAGCAGAAAATGATTCATAAATAATATGTCTATTAATATTTTAAAAAGGAAGAAAAGAATATGTCCTGAAGGCAACATATCCCATTCAAGGAACCATTTCTTAAAAATCAACAAAAGCAGTCAGAAAGTAGCTCTGATACGGGGAGTACTGTCTATAAATGTGGTTTTCTCAAATGTCATGTTCCCATGCCTACCATCACATTGATTTAACAATTTTAGCTTAAAATCTCTACAATAAAGAAGAAAATTCTGTTTCATACATTCACTTTATCAACACATTAGCGCTCACTTCTACCTCATCTTCCAGGAAGCAAGAAACTAACATTAACTAAAATGTATATATTTTTAACAACGATTTTATTCTTATTATATTTTGGCCATGCCACACAGCATGTGGGTTATTATTTCCCTGACCAGGGACTGAATCTATGCTCTCTGCATTGGAAGCACAGAGTCTTAAAGTCTGGACCACCAAGGAAGTCCCTAAAAAATATCTATTTACTCCAACAGCAAAAAGTATTATTTGAGGTCATGTTCATTCTTAGGGTAGAGAATCAGGTCAAGATAAAATACAGATTTTAAAAGTTGGCAACTGAAACCACTTAACCTCTACCAAAGAGGTTTTAGGAAACGTCACTCTGAAAACACAATAATCATAACAGGTTTTTTCCTCTGGGCCTTTATCAAAGGCAATCTTTTTGCAAATTAAGAACTCATTCCTCAATATCTTCCATTTTTATATGACTCCCTAGCAACATGTACGGGGAAGGCAATGGCACCCCACCCCAGTACTCTTGCCTAGAAAATCCAATGGACGGAGTAGCCTGGTTGGATGGCATCACTGACTCGATGGACATGAGTTTGGGTGAACTCCAGGAGTTGGTGATGGACAGGGAGACCTGGCGTGCTGCAATTCATGGGGTCGCAAAGAGTGGGACACGACTGAGCGACTGAACTGAACTGAAGATGACTGTAAAATTTTGGGAAAATACTATACAAATACAGACGAATTCTGTACTCCTTTGCCTGGTAAATGCCATTAAATTCTTGTTACATATCATAAGAACAGAGGGGCTTCTCTGGGGGTTCAGTGGTTAAAAATCCACCTGCCAATGGAGGGGACATGGATTCAATCCCTGGTCCCAAGAAGAACTCACATGGCATGGAGCAACTAAGCCCATGTGTCACAACTACTGAGCCCACATGATGCAACTACTGAAGCCTGTGCACCTAGAGCCCATGCTCTGCAACAAGAGAAAACACCACAATGAGAAGCCATGCACCATAACTAGAGTAGCCTTGCTCACTACAATGAGAGAAAGCCCTCACACAGAAAAGGCCAAGTGCAGCCAAAAATAAATAAGTAAATATTTTTAAAATTAAAATTAAAAATGAAAGAAGAGGAAATGGAAACAACAGACAATGGATTTTTGGCATCTTGGAGAAGGTTATGCCAACCCTCTCCAGTATTCCTGCCTGGAGAATTCTATGGACAGAGAAACCTGGAGCGCTACAGTCCATGGGGTCACCAAGAGTCGGACACGACTGAGCAACTAACACACTTTTGGTATCTATGGAGTTAGTCATACAGCTGCCCCCTGTTTAACTGTTAACCTAGTTAATTGCATTGAGTTTTACTAATATCCTACTTTTATTTCTTTATGATATCTGTTAATGGACTGCTGAGTTTAATTTGCTAATATTTTACAAGTATTTTTGCACTTATTTACATTTTTATTTTCTGGTGCCACCCTTGCCTGGTTTTCAGCATCTGATGCCTGTCCTGACACCATTTGCAGACTTTTAAGAATTGCATGGCCTGAGGCCCCATGTCAGAAGGAATTAGGATGACAAACTGTATTCTAGGATCATTACTTCCTCTTTCCTCAGGCATATATGGCACAGCTGTTTTCACTCTCTAGTGGAAAAAAATTAGAATAAATTGTTTTTTTTTTTTCTTTTGGTGAATGGGAAAATTCTAAATTGCTTTCTTTATGTTTTCCAGTATAAACTAAAGATAAAAGACACATTTCCTTTTGCTCTTTCTACTGCTTAGAGTATAAAGGAAAAGAATAATATCATTTGAAACACTGTCTAAACATTGCTGCTTAATAAATTTCCTGCTTTGATTTCTTTTCAGTCTTGTTAGCACTTAGGATACTTTTGGCTTCAAGTAACAGATTACCTGACTAACGTTCCTGAAATGTAAAGACCTTTATTTCAGCGAAGAAGGTTGCATAAAAAAGGAAAAAGTTTGCACCATTGGTATATGAGATTAAAAAATGAGTGTCACTATTTAGTACCAGAGTCAACTGTACAGTTCTTCCATTGTTTTTCTTTTCAAGTAAAACAGCCATTACAGCAAAATATGAAAATAATATGGCTTTTACAACCATATCATAAATTTTTATATCATAAAATGTTTTAAAAAGAATTTCAAAAAGTTGTATGTTCAATTTTTATTTCTTAAAATATTTTGCATTAATAAAAATTTAACATATTAGTGAGACTATAATGTTTCTGTACCACTAATAAAAAATATTTATCTAAAAATATAAAAAGAAGTCCCTATAAAGTTAATTACAAGGTTGGTGTGTGGTTTGATTATGCCAGGCAAGAGCCAGTGCTTTTTAGCTGTCTACTCTGCTACCCTTGATGCTTCAGATATGTCTCTTCTCCTGGATGCAAGATGGCTATGTTCTAAACATCATGCAAATCTACAATGGCATACCCGTGAGAAAAGATGAGGGGAAATAGAGCTTTTCTCCTAGATCTCTCTCCTTTCAGCAGAGAAGATTATCTTTTGAAGAACCTCCAACATATTTCTAGGGATTTCCAGGTTGCTGAGTGGTAAAGAATCTACCTGCCAATGAAGGGGACTCAGAAGATGCAGGTTCAATCTTTGGGTCAGGAAGAGCCCCTGGAAAAGGAAAAGGCAACTCACTCCAGTATTCTTGCCTGGAAAATCCCATGGACAGAGGAGGCTGGTAGGCTATAGTCCATAGAATCACAAAGAAGTGGACACGACTGGGTGAGTAAACAACAGCAACAATGGTTTGGAAACTAACACTTCCTTGACTCATTGCTCTATTTTTATTGTAATTGATAAATGTATTTGTTTTTTTCCATCTTTTCTTTGTGTTCCCCAAGATAATATCAATTCTTCCTTAACAGGACTGAATATTTCTATCCAAACACACTTTTAAGGTTTTTCCTGATTCACTGAATGCCTCCTAGTAATCCCCTTTTAACTCCCTTGCCGTTGTTTTGTGCCGTCACTTTGGGGACAAATCTCAGTCTCTGTTTCCAAAATAAATACTAGGTGGTCACCACATTCTAAATGACTTATCACACTTGTGATGTTTCAGTTATTCACTTTGAAACAGAATCTCATGAGATCAGTCTCTCTATTATCCTATGATTTCCAAAAACACACCTTAGTCCTACGTTTCCATGGCATACTTTTCTCTTTGGCAGTATCAGTTTAGTTATATTCCTTCTGACCATTAACCTACCAGAGTAGAAAGAGTCAAGAATTGAGTCTTCTTCCCAGCCTCTGACTGTAGAAGAACTAATATTCTATGTTTAGATAAGAGATTGAGATAAATATGGGTATATCTAATAAACTGGAAGCATCATCAGCCTGAAGATATGGGTTGACTTGAGTATGAAGAAGGCAAACGCTACTTCACTACAAAATCACTCTCAAAATGAACAAGTCACCTGTATGCCTCAAGGACCAACTCTTCTCTGAATTAACTTCAATTTAGAATACATTTTTTAAGGAAAAGTCATAAAACATGCCACATATACACATAAAATTAATCTCAACAGTATTTTCAACAAATGTTTAGAACTCAGACCAGCCAAAGAGTTTCTTCACAGAGGAATGTTTATTGGTGACTGAATCACATGCTCAGTGTTGCTATGTATAGTAATGATAATAAAAATAAGACCAATTTTCGTTGGTTTTATTTCCATTTCTAAATCTTCTACAGATAATATTCTCCCACCCCTTACTGTCTATACCTGGAGCACATCGTGCCTACTGCCCCAACGTTAGTATGGCACTGGGGAAAACTAAGACATTTTGTACGTTCACACTATACCAGTAATTTTTTCAATGTCTTTTATATAATGTATCAGAGGAGATATTTTACCCCTAATTTACTGATGAAAGAACTAAGACTGAGAAAAGTTAAAGTTGGTGAAGTGATCAGAAAAATTCAGAATTACACTCAAATCCTTCAAGTTCCAAACTCACGCTCTCTGATGAATACCAATGAGCTTGTAGGGAGTCACAAGATGGACTGTAGTCCCAAACTTCATTTTCCTCATCTTAAAAAGGGCAGACTTAGGTGAACTGATAATGAAAATCTATTTTAGCTAAAACACTGGACTTTCTTTTTTGGGTATTCTTTATGTGCCAAGCATTGAGCTAAATAAAGCACTTTATATATATATATATATATATTTTTTAACAACAACATAAAAAATTAGTGAAATAGCAGAGAAAACAGATGCAGAGAGTTTAAATAACATGCTGAAGGAACTCTAGCTGGCAAACCATGGAGCTGAGATTTTAATTCAGACCTATTGAACCTAAATGCCTACATGCTTTAAAGAAATTGTTCTCTCTCAGAGTTGTATGTCAGATATGTGGAATGAAAGGATGGAATTTTAAAAAAGCATATGCAATAATATAAAATTATTTTATAGTCACATTTCACAAATATCCTTGTTTTTATAGGATGAATTACTGAAAATGATTCTCAAATGTGATATCCACAGATAAAGGGAATGCCAGTATATGAAGGGACAGAAGCTACAGGAATTAATGTGTAGTTCTCCCCAAAATGTTAAAAATCACAATGAACAAATCAAAAGTCCTAGACTTTTTGGATGGAAAAATGAGGGTATGGAAGTAGTATGAGGGTGATGTGGGGAAGTCTCATTAAGTCTTCTTAAAGAAACCACACTTGGCTCAGCAAAGTAAGTCAAATCTCTATCTCTCTAAAGATATTGGCAGTCTTGATATATTTTTCTTTCTTATAATTCCATCTAGTTATGACTAGGCTACTGTGGTTAGAAAAAAGTAATAGCTATATAGTCTACCTTCAGGGAACATATGGTCTTGGAAGGAAGCTTATAGACAAACCTTAGATTCTTGCCTTCTCTTTGCAGTTGAGTGGGAAGTCATTAGCTAGCACTGAATTCATGAAGAATTCCCTTGCTGATGTGCATTCCTGGCCAGAAGCTACAGCTTTCTTCACCCCGGGGGAAAGGCTGGCAAAGGTTAAGGTGACAGCGCCAAACTTTACCTACTTCACGTTTTGCCAGGGTACAGCCCTGTCTGCTTCCAACTCAACACAAGCTCATAAAACCTATTTCTGTCCTGTGACACTTGAGCAAATGCAGCTTATTGGGAATTTGTCTGGACTAGTTGGACAAATAAAGGTGAGGATGGAGAGGAAAGGACAGATTCAAGGATCACTGTGAAGGAAAAACTGAGAGGGTACAGGGACTGACTGGGTAGATGCCAAAGAAGAAAAAGGACTTAAAGCAAGATCCAGACTTTTTAGCCTGAGTGGTTTGGGAATGGTTATTATTGCTTGAAAGAAATATCAGCCAACAAGACAATTTGAGGAGAAATAATTTAGAAAAACTTAAGAACACCTAATTGGAAATATGAAAAAATATGTTCAACTTCACCAAATTAGGATAAAAAGTGGTATTAACCCTCTTTTTAATATTTGAATCAAATAACTACAGAGTCTTCTCTCCCTTCACATCTTAAATCTACAACAAACCATTCGTCTCAGATGTGACTCTACATACTTATGGAGAAAAAATGGAAAATTTAGTCAATTCCCTATAAGGTTTCTGTTCTTTACTTCTCCTACCTAACATTACCGAGCACTGCCTTATTATAGGCACCATTATAAGTCTTTCATGTATGTTAGTGTGTCTAATCTTCACAACAAACCTATAAGAAGGAGCTATAATCATGCCCATTTTGCTTATGAAGACATTGAAGTCCAGATTCAGAAACTACACACAACTCACCTAGATTTAAAGGCCTTTCCTTCATTGTCTCTTGCACCCCAATGCCTCTGTCTTTATGGACAGCTCTGGCATATGATGCTGCTGCTGGGAACAAGCATGAAGCAAACCAATGCAATCCTTGATCCCTGCTGGAAGTTCAGTGGTGATGAAAGGTGTGCCTAACCCCCAACACAACACTGTAGAAACCCAATCATAGTCCTGGATTGCTGTCCAAACTCATAATGACTGAGGTATTCATTGCCACCAAAATCTAGGGGGCCAGAGCCTACATGAGTCCTAAGTCACTGAAAACAGTGCCTAATAAAAGATTCCCCTCTCCACCTCACTGGAAAAGCACAAGTTACTTGGAATATGTCTCTGCATCAGGCCTGGGCATCCAAAGTTACAGCTCTTTAGTAACACAGATCTTTCAGACACACAGACATATGCACACACACACTCAGGCGTTTTACTCAAGAGGCATCTGTAGAGCCAGGGTTTCCAGCTTTCTCCCAGGTCAAACTAGTACCTGGAGTTATGCCCAGACCACCTGTTAAAGACACATCCATGAACTTTTTGGGGACCCTGCTGTCTAATTCTTGACAGTTTCTCTTAATTAGAGTTCCCGAACCCATCAGAGATTCAAATTACATTGAACTTCAAGGAAAAAGCAATCCAATGTCTCTATAGCTTTCCTTCTGTGGCTTTTTGACTCCCATTTAAATTTATCAACCTTCCTGAGTTTTTCTCCAAATTATTTGGGGCTTAACATATTAAGTAATTTGAGAAAAGTATTTGTTACTTCCTAAACAAAACTGCTTAATTGTTTCACATCCACATACATAAAAGAAAAAATTTGAGTAATTCTTCCTAAAACAAAGAATTCTACCCATAGGTGAAAGAAGCCATTGGCAAGTTTGACACAGTCATATCTTTAATTGTCATTGTTCAGTCACTCAGTCACATTCAACACTTTTCGACCCCATGGACTGCATCACGCCAGGATTTCCTGTCCTTCACCATATCCCAGAGCTTCCTCAAACTCATGTCCATTGAGTCAGTGAAGCCATCCAACCATCTCATCCTATGTTGTCCCCTTCTTCTTCTGACTTCAGTCTTTCCCAGCATCAAGGTATTTTCCAATGAGTCAGCTATTTCGCATCAGATGGCCAAAGTATTGGAACTTCAGCTCTAATATCTTTAATTAAGAAATCTTATAATTTTCCCTTATTGTACACATCCTATTTAGGAATGGAACTTAGGTAAGAGGTGAAAGTATGCCAGCAAGTTTATTAGGACATGCTTCCTTAGAGTTAACCCACAACATCCTGGAAAGGAATCTAGCCCTGACCACACTGTATATCGAGAAAAACCCATTGAAAAGATTTTCCATCAATGTGCCCAAATTTACTTCTATTAGCTCTATTCTGGGATGAGAAGGGAAAGCAAAAAAAGGAAAAAAAAGTCAAGCCAGTATGTCTAGTCCCCAAAACTCTAAAACAGGATTAGGCATACATTCTAGATTAGGCCTATGTCAATACTTAGTTCTTCATTAAAAGAGTTCAGCTGAATGTAAGATAATGGAACGCCCATGACCTATTGACTTTGTTGCATCATTAACTGAAATTATCCCTGAGCCAATATGTGACCAATTTCTTACTTATTATTCACACATTACCTAGTAGACTCCAGCTTCTTGGAATTCTATATCTCTTAGCAGTAAGTTAACAGTAACACTACAATGTCTCATTATTCTCTAGTTAGAGTCATCTTCATAAAATTCTTCCCAAGTCCATTATTCATTCTTTTCCTCTGCTTCTGGCTATTCTTCTTCCCCTTCTCAATGGCTAGCCCAAATTGTTAAGTTTCTTATGGTAACAAATACAGGCAAATGATTAGAAATAGGAAACCTTTGAGTGGATCTTGTGTCATATGTGACTACTAACCAGAAAGCAGCCCTTATCACCACTAAGTTCTAGAAATATTTGAGACTGGTCTACTATGTTTTTAATTTAATTTTTAAAAATCTTTAAATTTTTATATAAGTTTTAAAGATTACACCCCAGTATTACAAAATATTGGCTATATTCCCCATCGTTGAATGTATCTTACACCCAATAGTTAGTCTCTCTCTTATTCTTCTATCCTTATATTGTCCCTACCCCTCCTCACTGAAAACTAACAGTTTGTTCTCTATATCTGTGAGTCTGGTTTGTGTTTGTTTGTTTGTTTTATTCACAAGTTTACTGCAGTCTTTAGATTCCACATATAAGTGATAACATACAGAATTTGTCTTTCTCTGTCTGACTTATTTAGCATAATTGCTTCCAAGTCCATCCATGTTGCCTCAAATGGCAAATTTTCATTTTTAATGGCTGAATAGTATTCCATTGTGTTTGCCACATCTTCTTTATCCATTTGTCTGCTTATGGACATTGAGGTTGCTTCCAAATCTTGGCAACTGTAAACAATGCTGCTATGAACATTGGGATGCATTTATCTTTTTGAATTAGTGTTTTGGCTTTTTAAAAATATATATACCCGGGAGTAGAATTAACAGGTCATATGCTAGTACTATTTTTAGTTATTTGAGAAACCTTCATAATGTTTTCCACAGTGGCTGCATCTATTTACACTCCCATCAACAGTGTATGTAGGCTCTCTTTTCTCCACATCATTGTTAACATTTTTTAGTTGTATTATTTTGATGATAGCCATTATGACAGGTCTGAGATAATATCTCATTGTGGTTTTGATTTGCATTTCCCTGATGATTAGTGATATTGAGCATCTTTTCTTGTACCTGTTGGCCATCTTCATTTCATCCTTGTAAAAATGTCTATTCACTTCTCCTGCCCATTTTAAATTGGGTTGTTTGTGTTTTTGATGTTGAGTTGTATGAGGTGTTATAGTTGTTGATATTAATATCATACTGGTCATATTATTTGTAAATATTTTCTCCCATGTTATCTTTTCATTTTATCAATGGTTTCCTTTTCTTTGCAAAAGCTTTTAAGCTTAATTAGATCCCATTTGTTTATTTTTGCTTTTATTTCCTCTACTGTAAAAAACGGATCCAAAAAATATATTGCTGTGATTTATGTTCACGAATGTTCAGCCTATGTTTTTCTTTAGGCTTGTTATAATATCTCATCTTACATATAGGCCTTTAACTCATTTTGAGTTTATTCTTATATATGATATTAGAGAGTATTCTAATACCAACAAATCCAAAACAACTGACAAAATGACATACATATCAATAATTACTTTAAATGTAAAGATTGAATGCTCAAATCAAAATAAATTGACTGGCTTAATGGCTATAGAAACAAGACCTGTATATATGCTTACAAGAGACTCACTTCAGATCAGGAGATACATACGGACTGGATGTAATACTTGGATGAAACACTTGGATGCAGTCTCAAAAATGACAGAATTATCTCTGTTTGTTTCCAAGGCAAACCATTCAATAGCACGCTAATCCAAGTCTGTGCCCCAACCAGTAATGCTGAAGAAGCTGAGGTTGAAAGGTTCTATGAAGACCTACAAGATCTTATAGAACTAACACCCCAAAAAAGTGTCCTTTTCATTAGAGGGGACTGGAATGCAAAAGTAGGAAGTCAAGAAACACCTGAAGTAACAGGCAAATTTGGCTTTGGAGTACAGAATGAAGCCAGGAAAAGGCTAACAGATATCTGCCAAGAGAACACACTGGTCATAGCAAACACCCTCTTCAAACAACACAAGAGAAGACTCTACACATGGATATCACCAGATGGTCAACACTGAAGTCAGATTGATTTTATCCTTTGCAGCCAAAGATGGAGAAGCTTTATACAGTCAGGAAAAACAAGGCCAGGAGCTGATTGTGGCTCAGATCATGAACTCCTTATTGCCAAATTCAGACTTAAATTGAAGAAAGTGGGGAAACCCACTAGACCATTCAAGTATGACCTAAATCAAATCACTTATGACTACACAGTGGAAATGAGAAATAGGTTTAAGGGACTAGATCTGACAGAGTGCCTGA
Source organism: Oreotragus oreotragus (assembly GCA_006410675.1). Lineage (NCBI taxonomy): Eukaryota > Metazoa > Chordata > Mammalia > Artiodactyla > Bovidae > Oreotragus > Oreotragus oreotragus. Next base: position 169,046 of record SJYX01024167.1, read on the forward strand.
TGGACAATGGACGGAGGTGTGTGACATTGTACAGGAGACAGGTATCAAGACCATCTCCAAGTAAAAGATGCAAAAAAGCAAAATGGCTATCTGAGGAGGCCTCACAAATAGCTGTGAAAAGAAGAGAAGCGAAAAGCAAAGAGGAAAAGGAAAGATATACCCATTTGAATGCAGAGTTCCAAAGAATAGCAAGGAGAGATAAGAAAGGCCTCCTCAGTGATCAATGCAAAGAAATAGAGGAAAACAATAGAACAGGAAAGACTAGAGATCTCTTCAAGAATACTAGAGATACCGAGGGAACATGGCATGCAAAGATGGGCTCAATAAAGAACAGATATGGTATGGACCTAACAGAAGCAGAAGATATTAAGAAGAGGTGGCAGGTATACACAGAAGAACTGTACAAAAAGATCTTCAGGACCCATATAATCACAATGGTGTGATCACTCACACTCATCTAGACCCGGACATCCTGGAATGTGAAGTCAAGTGGGCCTTAGGAAGCATCACTACGAATAAAGCTAGTGGAGGTGATGGAATTCCAGTTGAGCTATTTCAAATTCTAAAAGATGATGCTGTGAAAGTGCTGCACTCAATACGCTAGCAAATTTGGAAAACTCAGCAGTGGCTAGTTCAGTCACTCAGTCGTGTCCGACTCTTTGCGACCCCATGAATCGCAGCACACCAGGCCTCCCTGTTCATCACCATCTCCCGGAGTTCACTCAGACTCACGTCCATCGAGTCTGTGATGCCATCCAATCATCTCATCCTCGGTCGTCCCCTTCTCCTCCTGCCCCCAATCCCTCCCAGCATCACGGTCTTTTCCAATGAGACAACTCTTCGCATGAGGTGGCCAAAGTATTGGAGTTTCAGCTTTAGCATCATTCCTTCCAAAGAAATCCCAGGGTTGATCTCCTTCAGAATGGACTGGTTAGATCTCCTTGCAGTCCAAGGGACTCTCAAGAGTCTTCTCCAACACCCCAGTTCAAAAGCAGCAATTCTTTGGCACTCAGCTTTCTTCACAGTCCAACTCTC
>SJYX01024167.1:177282-198797 GCA_006410675.1 Oreotragus oreotragus
CCATCTATTTCCCATGAAGTGATGGGACCGGATGCCATGATCTTTGTTTTCTGAATGTTGAGCTTCAAGCCAACTTTTTCACTCTCCTCTTTCACTTTCACCAAGAGGGTTTTTAGTTCCTCTTCACTTTTTGCCATAAGGGTGGTGTCATTTGCATATCTGAGGTTATTGATATTTCTCCCGGCAATCTTGATTCCAGCTTGTGTTTCTTCCAGTCCAGCGTTTCTCATGATGTACTCTGCATATAAGTTAAATAAGCAGAGTGACAATATACAGCCTTGACGTACTCCTTGTCCTATTTGGAACCAGTCTGTTGTTCCATGTCCGGTTCTAACTGTTGCTTCCTGACCTGCATACAGATTTCTCAAGAGGCAGGTTAAGTGGTCTGGTATCCCCATCTCTTTCAGAATTTTCCACAGTTTATTGTGATCCACATAGTCAAAGGCTTTGGCATAGTCAATAAAGCAGAAATAGATGTTTTTCTGGAACTCTCTTGCCTTTTCCATGATCCAGCGGATGTTGGCAATTTGATCTCTGGTTCCTCTGCCTTTTCTAAAACCAGCTTGAACATCAGGGAGTTCACGGTTCACGTACTGCTCAAAACCATTATACAAGGCTATATGTATATAAACACATATATCCTATTAATTTTGTTTACCTAATTAGTCATTAAACAAACAAACAAACAAAAAACACAAAAGCAGGTATTTTACCAGGAAATGTTTACTAGAAAGAAAATCTGAGTGGTAAGTCCTTCTTCCTCTAAATTTTTATAGCTGTACCTACTTTAGGACACTAATTTTCTGAAATGAAAATTCGCTTGTTCCTTGGAAGAAAACCTATAACAAACCTAGACAGTATATTCAAAACCAGAGACATCACTTTGCTGACAAAGGTCCATATAGTCAAAGCTATGGTTTTTCCACTAGTGATATACAGATGTGAGAGTTGGACCATAAAGAAGGCTGAGTACCAAGGAATTGATGCTTTAGAGTTGTGATGCTGGAGTAGATTCCTGAGAGTCTCCTGGACAGCAAGGAGATCAAACCATCAATCCTAAAGGAAATCAACCCTGAATATACATTGGAAGGACTGATGCTGAAGTTCCGATACTTTGGCCACCTGACACAAAGAGCCAACTCACTGGAAAAGACCCTGATGCTGGTAAAGATTTAAGGCTAAAGGAGAAGAGGGTGGCAGAGAACGAGATGGTTAGATAGCATCACTGACTCAATGGACATAAATTTGAGCAAACTCCAGGAGATAGTGGAAGACAGAGGAACCTGACATGCTGTAGTCCATGAGATCACAAAGATTTGGATGCAATTCAGTGACTGAACAACAAAATACACACGTATCAAGAGAAAGGAAGATTTCTGTTAAGGAATTGCCTTACATGACTATGTAGGTTGGCAAGGCCAAACTCTACAGGGTAGGCTAACAGGCCAGAGACCCAAGGGAGAGTGAGTACAAGTCTGAAGACAGACTTAGAATTTCTATTCTTGGGGAGGATTGGGTGGGGTTCAGGCTTTTTTCCTTTGCAGGCCTTCATCTGATCAAATGACACCCAATCATATTATGGAGAACAATCTCCTTCTTTCAAAGTTTACTGATTTACATGCTGCTGCTGCTGTTGCTGTTGCCAAGTCACTTCAGTTGTGTCCGACTCTGTGTGACCCCATGGACGGCAGCCTACCAGGCTCCTCCATCCATGTGAATTTCCAGGCAAGAGTACTGGAGTAGGTTGCCATTGCCTTCTCTTTCTAATCTCATCTAAAAAATACCTTAACAGAAACAGCTAGAATAATGTTTGAACAAATATCAGGGTACAAACGTCTACCAAATTGACACATAAAATTAACTACCAAACTTCACAGATCATTTTTATAGGAAAAGTAGTCAAACTATAGCCCACAGGCAAAATTTAGCTTGCCATCTGTTTTTGTATAATTCCCAAGTTAAAAATCAATGATTTTCACATTTATTAAATGAATAGGGAAAAATCATAAGAATAATACATGAAAACTATGTGAAATTCAAATTTTAGGATCCATAAACAAAGTTTTATTGGAACACAGCCAGACTTGTTGATGTATGTATTAACCATGGCTGATTTCACACTATAGTAGTAGAACTGAGTAGTTGCCACAGAGACCATATGGCCACAGAACCTAAAATATTATTATTTGATTCTTTAGGGAAAAGTTTACCAATCTCTATTCTAGAAAATATTTGTATTTTTCTATTCATTCATATTTGCATCCTCAAAACTCCAAACATTTTAAACAAAAGGATGTACAGAATAAAATTCTCAGGTTACATTCAAATACAATAACTGATGCCCAATAATTAGGGCACCAGAATCACATGCATATATGATGCCTGAGAGACACCACAGTGTCATATGGCAAGATAAGAAGTTTTCTGCCTTAAACTAGCCTTCCATCTCTTAGAGCAATATATTGGTTTGCTAGGGTTGCTGTAACAATGTAACAAGAGACTGGACGGCTTAAAGAACAGAAATTAACTGTTTAAAAGCCCAATATTAAGATTATTGGCAGGACTTTTTCCTTCTAAGGAGTGTTAGGGAGGGGACTCTCTCCTTGACTAGTAGACGGCTATCTTTCCCCTGTGTCTCTTCATATCATTTTGCCTTTATGCATACCTCTTTATGCATGTCCAAATTACTCCTTTTATGAGGACATCAGTCTTATTGAATTTGTCCGTCTAGTCAAGGCTATGGTTTTTCCTGTGGTCATATATGGATGTGAGAGTTGGACTGTGAAGAAGGCTGAGCGCTGAAGAATTGATGCTTTTGAACTGTGGTGTTGGAGAAGACTCTTGAGAGTCCCTTGGACTGCAAGGAGATCCAACCAGTCCATTCTGAAGGAGATCAACCCTGGGATTTCTTTGGAAGGAATGATGCTAAAGCTGAAACTCTAGTACTTTGGCCACCTCATGCGAAGAGTTGACTCATTGGAAAAGACTCTGATGCTGGGAGGGATTGGCGGCAGGAGGAGAAGGGGATGACAGAGGATGAGATGGTTGGATGGCATCACTGACTCGATGGATGTGAGTCTGAGTGAACTCTGGGAGCTGGTGATGGACCAGGAGGCCTGGCGTGCTGCGATTCATGGGGTAGCAAAGAGAGGGACACGACTGAGCAACTGAACTGAACTGAACTGAACTTTAACTTTTAACAAAGGACTCACTTTAACTTGAATACCTCTGTAAAGACCCTGTCTCCAAATCAGGTCACATTCCGAGGTACTAGGGTTTCAGTTCATGTTCAGTCTCTCAATTGTGTCTGACTCTTTATCACCCCATGGCTGCAGTATACCAGGCCTCCTTGTCTATCACCACCTCTGGAGTTTGTTCAAACTCATGTCCATCAAATTGGTGATACCATCCAACCATCTCATCCTCTGTTGCCTCCTTCTTCTCCTCCTGCATTCATTCTTTCCCAGCATCAGGATCTTGTCCAATGAGTCTGTGTTTCCCATCAGGTGGCCAAACTATTGGAGCTTCAGCTTCAGGATCAGTCCTTCCAACAAATATTCAGGACTGATTTCCTTTAGGACTAACAGGTTTGATCTCCTTGCAGTCTGAGGGACTCTCAAGAGTCTTCTCCAACACCACAGTTCAAAAGCGTCAATTCTTCAATTTGATAAGAAAGCTCAGCTTTCTTTATGGTCCAACTCTCATTTCCATACATGACTACTGGAAAAATCATAGCTTTGACTATACAGACCTTTGTCAGCAAAGTAATGTCTCTGCTTTTTAATATGCTGTCTAGGTTGGTCATAGTTTTTCTTCCAAGGAGCAAGCATCTTTTAATTTCATGGCTGCAGTCACCATCTGCAGTGATTTTGGAGCCCAAGAAAATAAAGTCTCTCACCATTTCCACTGTTTCCCCATCTATTTGCCATGAAGAGATGGGACCGGATGCCATGATCTTAGTTTTTTAAATGTTGAGTTTTAAGCCAGCTTTTTCACTCTCCTCTCACTTTCATCAAGGTAGAGGGAAAATAAAAAAGAGAGAGAGTCCAAAATGGCCAGCGGCTAAAAGACAAAGAAAGGGGAAAAGCTGTCGAAAAGGGTACAAAGGGAAAATCCCAGACTGGAGTGGGAACCTCAGGTGAAACAAACACACCCCCTTCTTAATTGATAATAAGTGCTAGCCCTAATTTGCATAGGGCAGGCTGTGGGGAAGGGAGGAGACAAAAAGTTTAAAAAGGAGCCAAGAGGGTTGGGACCTCTCCTTCAGGGGTCAGCCCACCCTCATGCCTCAGAGGTGTACTATCCTTTGTTCACCAAATAAAACTCGGAGCTGCAACCAAGCTCTAACACTGGTCCACCATTCAAATCTTTGTTGCAGCTAGACCGAATCGAAGAAATTACTCTCCCAACACTTGCCTCTCAACTTTCTTCAAACATTGTATTTATACACCACTTGGTAAATATCAACTCACAGAGGAAATTGACTGGTTTTCTGTATAATTTTTGTCTGTGGTTTTATAACAAATGCATTTACTGCTGTGCTATTTGAAAAGGTGTTTGGCTCATAGTATGTTACACATGTTATCTCCTATAAAGTAACTACTATAGGTTTAAGTGCTTTAAACTCTATTATAGTTTCTTATACATAGACATATATATTACAGCAACATTTTAGAAAATTGATTAGGGGGTTTGGGTGTGATATAAAACACACTACAATTTTTCTTAACATAATGGGAAATAAACTCTTGATCAACATTTGCATGTAGAGCTGATTTAGAAATTGTTTACTGACATTAAGTACAGATACTAGTATTTTGTAGTGGAGAGATGATAGAAAAGTACCAACTGAGCTGTGATTTCATGAACTCAATTTCATGAAAACTCAGGGTAGTGCTTCAGACCAAAATAAAAGACATCTAAGTACAGAAATACAAAAAGTGCCAAGCGTTTGGAACACTGGTTACATGACAGCACTTGATAAACGAAGAAGAGTAAGAAGAAGGGCTTCACCAGGTAATGTTAGATCACAAAGGGTCCTAAATTCCAAGCTAAGGGATTGGGAATTTACTGATAGGCAACAGAGGGTTATATATATATATATATATACATATACATATATATATGTTTGTTTGTTTGTTTTAATTGGAACCCAAAGGGGTTAAAACTAGATACAACTTGGTCAATATGACTTTTTGAAATATAAATGGATTACAAGATTTGGTTCAAATCCTCAGGTGCCCCCTACTGGTGAGAAAGAGATGATAGCACAGAAAAACTATTTGAACAATTTCTCTGCAGCTGTAAACAGACCCTGGAGAAAATACTCTTCTTTAAGATGCAATAATAAAAATATTCTAAAACAAAGTTCTTCAACAGTTAAGAGAACTGTTCTTTGAAAAGTAGCCTGTACTTAATAAAAAGTTCAGATGGAGGACCGAGAATAAAAGGAAAGATTTCTTCTCCAGCAGTTAGGAAATATTAGTTCAGTGATTGAGAAGAAAAGTATAAATCTTCATTTGAAACAACTTAGAAAATCTAAAAATGTTTTATAAATGTATTTCTAGTTCTTCATTCCAATGGCTTCCAAGATAAGGAAAGTTTGAAGCATAATATGAGAATATAGCTCAAAATATCTCCTAAGAGCTATCTATCCAGCACCATCAGAAAGTATACTTAGGATACTAAACATACTAAGTATACTTAGGCAAATGAAGCTTACAATTTGAATCTTGACCGAGGGGCACGAGGTAAGCCTATTCTAATTCCTTAGAAAGAGCTTCACTGTTTTATCACATCAGAGGATGAGCCCTCTTCAGCATCCCTCACATTCTTGTGCTGTGTTTTTTCTCCTTACTCTTCTCTCTCTCCTCTTCCTTTTACCTTGTCTCTTTTCTCTACAAGTAATAAGAGATATAAATGGTTGAACATTTCGGGCAGAAGAGATGAGAGAAAAGTATTGTATTCTTTCCCCTATGTATCAAGTTTTCATCCATTGTTTTTGGCAATTGGCTACCCAGTTTTAAAGATAACCAGTCTGATATTCACACATTAATCAATTAATGCCTCTGTGCCCCAGTTTTCATACTTGTAAGATGGAGAAGATAAAATTCGTGGTCTTTAACATCCTCTTCAACTGTCAGTTCAAAAGCACTACTTAGAACTGCAAAGTTCAAGGAGAGCCAACTCTGCCCAAACCTGCCCATTCAAAGCCCAGAAACCTGTGGTTTTTCCAAAAGGCAGAAATTGAACTGAAATCAAGATTTTTGCCTGTTTATGGGTATTTCTACTTTATTCTAATTTCTTCTTCTTTGGAGTAGTAAAAAATCAGCCTATTTTTCAGAGATTCAGATGGAGCTTTGAATCTGTATGTGACAAATTTTTCAAAACTTTTGTAATCATTTTTTTACAGTCCTAATAATTTTTTTAAAAAAGAAGTACAGTTGATTTACAATGTTGTGTTAATTTTTGCTATACAGCAAAGTAACTCAGTTATTCATATATATATATTCTTTTTCATTATGGTTTATACAGGATATTGAAAATAGTTCCCTATATTATATGGTAGGACCTTGTTATTTATCCATCCAATACATAATAGTTTGCATCTGATAATTCCAAATTCCCAATCCCTTCCCCCCCGCATCCCCTTTCCCCCTTGGCAATCACAAGTCTGTTTTCTGTCTGAGTCTGTTTCTGTTTCATAGATATGTTCATTTGTGTTGTATTTTAGACTCTACATAAAATCAATATTATAAGATAATTTGTCTTTATCTGTCAGACTTACTTAGCATATAATCTCTAGACCCATTCATGTTGCTATAAATGGCATTGTTTTATTCCTTTTAATGGCTGAGTAACATTCCACTGTGTACATTTACCATGTTTTCTTTATCCATTTATCTGTCAATGGACATTCAGCTTCTTTCCATGTCTTGGCTATTGTAATAGTGTTGCTATGAACACAGGTATGCATGTATCTCTTTGAATTACATTTTTGTCTGGGTATATGCCAAGAAGTGGGATTGCTGGATCATATATTAACTTTACTTTTAGTTTTTTAAGGAATGTCCATACTGCTCCCCATTTTGGCTGCACCAACTTACATTCCCAGCAACAGTGTAAGAGAGTTCTCGTTTCTCCACACCCTCTCTAGCATTTATTATTTATTTATTAAAATGTCTACCTTTTAGAATAATGGCCATTTTGATCAGTGGAGAAGGCAATGGCAACCCACTCCAGTACTCTTGCTGGGAAAATCCCACGGATGGAGGAGCTTGGTAGGTGGTAGTCCATGGGATCATGAAGAATCAGACATGACTGAGCAACTTCACATTCATGCATTGGAGAAGGAAATGGCGACCCACTCCGGTGTTCTTGCCTGGAGAATCCCAGGGACGGGGGAGCCTGGTGGGCTGCCATCTATGGGGTTGCACAGAGTCTGACATGACTGAAGTGACTTAGAAGCAGCATTCTGATCTGTGTGAGGTTCTAACTCATTGTAATTTTGATTTGCATTTTTCCAATAATTAGAAATGATGAGCATCTTTTTATGTATCTATTGGCCACCTATGTCTTCTTTGGAGAACTATCTATTTAGGTCTCTTGTCTTTTTTGATTGGGTTGCTTTTTGTTATTGATTTTTATGAGCTGTTTGTATATTTTAGAAATTAACCCCTTGTTGGTTTCATCATTTGCAAATATTTTCTCCCATTCCATAGGCTGTCTTTTCGTTTTGTTTACAGCTTTCTTCACTGTGCAAAAACTTCCCTGGGTTGGGAAGATTCCCTGGAGAAGGAAATGGCAAACCACTCCAGTACTCTTGCCTTGAAAATCCCATGGACGGAGGAGCTTGGTGAAGGCTACTATCCATGGGGTTGCAAAGAGTCCAGCATGACTGAGCGACTTCACTTCCACTTTTCCACTTTCCTTCACTGTGCAAAAACTTAATACATTTGATTAGATTCCTTGTTTATTTTTGCTTCTATTTCTATTGTCTTGGGAAACTAACCCAAGAAAACATTGGTATGATTTATGTCAGAGAATGTTTTGCCTGTGTTCTTTTCTAAGAGTTTTATGGTGTCTTGTGTTATATTTAAGTCTTTAAGCCATTTTGAGTTTTTGTGTATGATGTGAGGGTCTGTTCTGACTTCAGTGATTTACGTGCAGCTATCCAGCTTCCCCAACACCATTTTTTCCTGCTGTACATTTTTGCTTACTTTGTCAAAGATTAATTATGTGTGGGTTTACCCTGGGCTCTCTATTTTGTTCCATTGATCATCATTTCTATTTTTGCACCAGTACCACACTGTTTGGATTACTATCTTTGCAACATTGTCTTAAACCTCGAGGAGGGTAGGGGATTCCATCTCCTGCTTTGTTCTTTCTTCTCAGTATTCTTTTGGGTCTTCTGTGTTGTTGTTCAGTCACTAAGCCATGTCTGACTCTTTGTGACCCCATGAACTGCAGCATGTCAGGCTTCTCTGTCCTTTACTGTCTCTCAGAGCCTGCTCATCGAGTCGGTGATGCCCTCCAACCATCTCATCTTTTGTTGCCCCCTTCTCCTCCTGCCCTCAGTCTTTTCCAGCATCAGGGTCTTTTCCAGTGAGTCAGCTCTTCTTATCAGGGGACTGAAGTATTGGAGCTTCAGCTTCAGCTTCAGCATCAGTCCTTCTGATGAATATTTGGGATTTATTTCCTTTAAGATTGACTGGTTTGATCTTGAAATCCAAGGGACTCTCAAGTATCTTTTCCAATACCACAATTCAAAAGCCTCAGTTTTTTGGTATCTGCCTTCTTTATGGTCCAATTTTCACATCCGTACATGACTACTGAAAAAACCATAGCTTTGATTATAAGTTTCCATATAACTTTTTGGCTTATTTGTTCTAGTTCTATGAAATAGGTAATTTGATAGAGCTCACATTAAATTTGTAGATTGTTCTGGGTAATATGGTTATTTTAACAATATTAATTCTTTCAGTTCAAGAGGACAGAGTATATTTCTATTTCTTTTAATCATCATCAATTTACTTTACTAATGTTTTGTAGTTATCATGATATAAATCTTTCACCTCCTTGGTGAGGCTTGTTCCCAAGTATTTTTTAAATTAGATTTTAAAAGAGATTGCTTGTTTGCATTCCTTTTCTTATATTTCAATATTCATGTAATAAAATACAACTAAATTCTGTGTGTTAATCTTATATACTGCTACTTTGCAGAATTCAGTTTTCTGTTCTAGTGGCTCCTGTGTGGAGTCTTTAGGATTCCTCTATATAGTATTATATTAGGTGCATATAATGACAATTTTACCTCTTCCTTACCAATTTGAATCAAGATTGCTGGGAGAAATGTCAATAAGCTCAGATATGCAGATGACACCATCCTTTTGGCAGAAAGCAAAGAAGAACTGAAGAGCCTATTGATGAAGGTGAAACAGCAGAGTGAAAAAGCTGACTTAAAACTTAACATTCAAAAAATGAAGATCATAGCATCTGGTCCCATCACTTTATGGTAAATAGATGGGAAAACAACGGAAACAGTGACATACTTTATTTTCTTGGGCCCCAGAATCATTGCAGAGGGTGACTGCAGCCAAGAAATTAAAAGATGTTTGCTCCTTGGAAGAAAAGCTATGACAAACCTAGATAACATATTAAAAAGCAGAGACATTACTTTGCCAGTAAAGGTCCATCTAGTAAAAGCTATTATTTTTCCAATAGTCATGTATAGATGTGAGAGTTGGACCATAAAGAAGGTTGAGTGCTGAAGAACTGATGCTTTTGAACTGTGGTGTTGGTGTTGGGAGTCCCCTGGACTGCAGGAGATCAAACCAGTCAATCCTAAAGGAAATCAGTCTTGAATATTCATTGGAAGGAATGAAGCTGAAGCTGAAGCTGAAGTTCCAATACTTCTACCCCTTGACAAGAAGAGCCGACTCATTGGAAAAGACTCTGATGCTAGTAAAGATTGAAGGTAGGAGGAGAAGAGGATGACAGAGGATAAGATGGGGTTGGATGGCATCACCGACTCAATGGACATGAGTCTGAGTAAGCTCTGGGAGGTGGTGATGGACAGGGAAGCCTGGCGTGCTGCAGTCCATGGGGTCGCAAAGAGTTGGACACAACTGAGTGACTGCACAATAACAACCAGTTTGAATACTTTTATTCTTTTTGTTGTCTGATTGCTGTGGCTATGATTTCCAATACTATATTAAAGAAAAGTAGTGAGAATGGGCATGCTTGTCTTCTTCCAGATTTTAGCAGGAAGGCTTTCAGCTTCTCACCATTAGCTATTATATTGGCTGTGGTTTTGTCATAAATAACTTTTATTATGTTGATATATGTTCCCTCTACACCCCACTTTTGTAAGGGTGTTTATCATGAATGGATATTGAATTTTACTGCATGATTTTTCTGCATCCCCTGGTGGATCAGAGGTTAAAGCGTCTGCCTCCAACGCGGGAGACCCAGGTTCTATCCCTGGGTTGGGAAGATCCCTTGGAGAAGGAAATGGCAATCCACTCCAGTATTCTTGCCTGGAGAATCCCATGGACAGAGAAGCCTAGTAGGTTACAGTCCACGGGGTCGCAAAGATTCAGACACGACTGAGCGACTTCACCTCACCTCATTGAGGTGATCATGTGGTTTTTGTCTTTTCTTTTGTTGATGTGCTATATCACATTGATTGATTTGCGAATGTTGAACTATCTTTGTGACCCTGGGATGAATCCAACTTGTTTGTAGTGTGATTCTTTTTATGTGTTGTTATTTGCTAATATTTTTCTTTAAGTGATTTACTTTTCAATTGTGATTTTCTCTTTCCTATAGTTTCTTACTTCTTTTCTATTTAGAGAAGACTTTTCAATATTTCCTTTAGGATAGGTTTTGGACTTCCCTTGTGACTCACTTGGTAAAGAATCCACATGCAATGCATGAGACCTGGGCTTGAACTCTGGGTTGGAAGTATTCTTTTAGTCTTTGCTTATCTGAGAAATTCTTTATTCCTCCTTCTATTCTAAATGTTAATCTTCTGAGTAGAGTATTCTAGATTGAAGATTTTTTCCCTTTTAGGACTTTGAATATGTCTTGCCAATCCCTTCTGGCTTGCAACATTTCTATAGAAAAAATAGTGGATAGCCTTATGGCAGTTCCCTTTCATTTAAGCTTCTGCCTGTGGTTCTAACTGGGTAATTTCCATTATTCTATCTTCCATATCACTTTTTTTCTTTTGAATCATTTATTTTGCTATTCATTGATTTTAGTTCACATTTTGTCTGTGCAAATGAATTTCTAATTTTTCTTTGTTCTTCCTTATAATTTCTAGTTCTTTATACATTCTAATTATAGTAATCTGCAATTTTGTCAATAGACTCTCTTAATACTTCAGCATTTTTATTATTTCCTTTTGAACTCAGTATTTATTAGACCGAAGAGGTCTGTTTCATTGTGTCTTATTTCAGGGGAATTCTCTTGATCTTTTGACTGGAAGTGGTTCTTCTGCTTCTTCATTTTACTTATTTTCTCTTGCTCTATGAGTTCAGAAGAAACAATTGTCTACTGTGGCCTTGGAGGGCTATTTTTACGTGGGCACATCCCTGTGTAGTGCACATGTTTAGTACTTTTGCTCTGAAGGCTGTTTTTAGTATGGGTGCCTGCCGTCTCTTTTCTCAGTGTATGCTGGCCACTATCCCTTGAGAGGGGGTGTGTTTGGTGTTGTGGTGACCAGAGCTTGCACTGGATATTGAGTGGGGTTTCATCTTTGCTCTGTGGTTGTCACTGCCCTGTGAAGGGCAGAGTCTGCTGCCTAGTTGTTGGGATGGAAGCCCCCAGATCCATTTCTGAGCTGAAGTATGAGGTAGGTGCGATTGGAACTCTTCCACTGAGAGAGGAGCCTCTGAGTATTCCTCTGCCAGAGCTGTTCACCAACAAGTGAGCTCTCTTGTGTCACCTTTCACCTGCTGTTTTTGGCCCTGCCCTCAATCCCACCTCAATTATGGGAATGCAAGATCAGCTCTAGGGTCCCTCAGGTGTTGTTTTCATAAGACCACCAGTACAGATCCACCGAAGTCTGGCCCCAAAACTACTGCATTCATGTAATCTGACATACACTGGAAGCTTTGGAGGCAGCTCAGACCCTGGCCTGGCCTGAGCCCCACAAGCACACATCCACAAAGTCTACAGCTGCTAAGACCAGACCTATCTCAGCTGTAGTAGCATCCAGTGTCCATTCAGATGTCCTGCCCGTGCTAAATTTACAAAGGGGGCAGTGGAGATATAAATCCACAGCATATGTAGCTGTGGGGAGAGATTTCAGCATTGCTTCCTAAGTCATTCAACCCCCAGGGCTCAGCTATGGTTTCCACCCCACCTCTACATGTGGGCAACTTACTGACATCTGCTCCCTGAGCCCATGAAGGCAGCAGTTGGCTCAGGAGCCAGCCAAAGTGGCAGTTAGGCCATTAAGAGTGAGCCAAGGTGGTGGCTGGAGTGCATGAGGCCGCCCAGGTGGGAGCCTGCCTAGCTAGCCAGTCCTAATGATTTTTAAACATATCTGTGATTTTTATGATCTTATGTATTTAAGTATTTCTGCTATTTTTGTTATTCATTCAATCCAGGATAAAACACACTATTTTAGAATTTTTAGCACTCTCAAACAGACTTGGAATTCTCTTTACCTCTCGAAGATCTGAGTCATTGTACTTTTACTCTATTCACCATTAAAAAAAAAAAAAAACTACCTACCTCTTCCATACATGCTATTTTGTTTCTTTCTTAATTAAAAAAACAACAAATTTACTGGTTGCAAAATTTAAATTTTCTGAAGATATTAAAATAAATTTTTTAAGTTAAAGAAAAGACTTCATATTTTAGATTCCACATGTAACTGATATCATATGGTATTTGTCTTTCTCTTTCTGGCTTACTTCACTGAGTATGATCATCTCTAGTTCCATCAATGTCAATATTGCAAATTTGACATATGCAATAACGCAAATGGAATTATTTCATTCATAAAACACTGTAACTCAACACTACTTCAATTTTCAAAAAAGGTTTCAGCAAGCTTGACTGTTCCAAATCTATAAGAATGTTTGGTATAGTCTGGATATGGTATGTTAGGGATGTTAGAGAAAGGAAGTGATAAACAACTTGGAACTGACCATTTCACTAATGTTTGTTTATAGAAATATAGAGATCCAAGTCACAGGCAACTGTGGTAAAAAGCTGGATAGAAGTCACAAGGTTCAGTTATTTCTTTTGCCAACCCAGCCTCTAATCCTTCTTCTGAAAACAGAACCACATTTTCATTTGAAGAATTTTCCCTCCTTCTCTTAGTCTATGTAGCTTAAAAGCTCCACAGAGAACATAAGTACCAGGTCTGAACAATTAAAACACTGTTTCCTTCAGGCCATGGAGGTACCAAAATGGGCATGTAATCCAAGTCAAAGTGAAGCATTAAGTCTCCATTTTTGTCTTAACTCCATAATTTATCTAATTCTATTATTAAATTCCTTATAAAGTTGTACAGTAACTATTTTCCTCCTTTGAAAATTAAGACTGTGTTACCTGTCCAATCTACCTCATAAATATTGTTCTGAGGATGAAATGAGTTAATACACAACTTATGGAAATGTTTATAAGCAAGATGCATTACACAAGCATATGTAATTATAGTATGTACAATTGGAATCACAAAATACATATCTTACATGTATTAAGCTATTGTCAAAATAAGATGTAAAAGTGCTTTGGAAAGCAAAATGCAATATATAAACACAAAGTGATGATAATAACATCACAACCAATTTGCTGCTAAGCACCATGGCATGACCTCAGTGAAACTGGAAATAATTTCATATTGTCTGAGCTCATTCATCCATTTAGTTTTTCAAGGATTTGTTGAACTCTTCTGTGTGCCAGGAACATCCATTTGAGTATACATGAAGTCTACACTGGATATTTTAAACATATGATATGTATTATGTTATCAAAAACGATGTGGCTATTTAACATATACAAACATCCTCCCATTACACTTCACAAATATAAATGACTAAAGAACTATAGTTACTTCTTCCTTCTACAGGAAACTGACCATAAAAGAGAAAGATATCCTTGAATAAAAATCTGAGTAAACATAAAAGGAAATCTGAGCAAACATAAAAGGAACTGTTTTCATTTCAAATTTTCTATCCATGCTTTCAATTACTAAATGATGGAATCTTCAAGAGCTCTTTATATATTAGAATACCTTAATGAAAGTGAGAATATGACAAGAAGGGTCACAGCTTGGATTTGATAGTAAGAGCTGCTCTTACCCATTGACTGTGTGGATCACAATAAACTGTTGGAAAATTGCTAAAGAGATGGGAATACCTGATGATCTTACCTGTCTCCTGCAAAACTTGTATATAGGTCAAGAAGCAACAGTTAGAACCAGACATGGAACAATGGACTGGTTCAAAATTGGGAAAGGAGTACAANTGACTGTGTGGATCACAATAAACTGTTGGAAAATTGCTAAAGAGATGGGAATACCTGATGATCTTACCTGTCTCCTGCAAAACTTGTATATAGGTCAAGAAGCAACAGTTAGAACCAGACATGGAACAATGGACTGGTTCAAAATTGGGAAAGGAGTACAAGAAGTCTGCATATTGTCACCCTGCTTATTTAACTTATATACAAAGTACATCATGTGAAATGCCAGGCTGGATGAATTGCAAGCTGGAATAGAGATGGCTGGGAGCAATATAAAAAACTTTGGATACGCAGATGATACCACTATGATGGCAGAAAGTGACCTAAAAGAGCCTTTTGATGAGGGTAAAAGAAGAAAGTGAAAAAGCTGGCTTAAGATTCAACTTTCAAAAAACTAGGATCATGGCAACTGGTTCCATTCATGGCAAATAAATGGGTAAAAAGTGGAAGCAGTGACAGATTTTATTTTCTTGGGCTCCAAAATCACTGCAGACAGTGACTGCCACCACAAATTTCAAAGACGCTTGCTCCTTGGAAAAGAGCTATGACAAAACTAGACAGCATACTCAAAAGCAGAGACATCACTTTGCTGACAAAGATCCATGTAGTCAAAGCTATGGTTTCTCTAGTAGTCATGTATGGATGTGAGAGCTGGACTATAAAGAAAGCTGGGCACCAAAGAATTGATACTTTTGAGTTGTAGTGCTGGAAAAGACTCTTGAGAGTCCCTTGGATTGCAAGGAGATCAAACTAAGTCAAGCCCAAAGGAAATCAACCCTAAATATTCATTGGGAGGACCAAAACTGAAGCTGAAGCCTCAATACTTTAGCCACCTGATGCAAAGAGTTGACTCACTGGAAAAGACCCTGAAGCTGGGAAAGACTTATAACAGGAGAAGTGGGCAACACAGGATGAGAAGTTGGATGGCATCACATACTCAAAGGACATGAGTTTGCACAAAGTCCGAGAGATAGTGAAGGACAGGGAAACCTGTCAGGCTGTAGTCCACGGAGTTGCAGAGTCAGACACAACTTATTGATTGACAAACAACAACAACAAATTACTTGAAAGTCAATGCTCTAAGACCTGTATTAATTCATTTAATGTACATCACATCCCTATGGAAGAGTTACTCCTGCCATCCTCACTACAGAGACAATGTCCCAAGCATCATTATTACACAGCTTTAAAGGGACAAAGCTGAGGGTTGGACCCCAGGCTACAATACCTCTGCTTTTAAACAGAACATTGGATTGCCTTCTTAGGGGCTAAAGGAAGCAGAATCCTTTTGTTTTATCAGGTTAGAGGGTCTGATTTTTTGAAAGACAGCAAAAGGGAAGGTTAAGAATGGAAATTCATTATTATGACCAGATAGTTGAGTTCCACATGAAAGATGTCCAGCTAAAATTCTTTAGTGATTTAACAACTGAACAGCAATAACAATAACTAATGGGCTTTAAAAAAAATCAACTTTACTGAGAATTAATTCATATACCATTCACTTCATAAAGGGTGCAATTCAGTGGTTTTTATTATGTCCACAGAATTGCACAATGATCACCACAATCAATTTTAAAACATTTATTAAAAACCATTACAAGGTAGAGTGATATATATGTGAAAACCAAAGATCCAATCTCCATTAAGCTTAGGTCATATAAAATTATGTAAATCAGCTTCTATAAGAAGGACAGTAACATTTTACAATTTACTTCAAACTTTAAAGCATGCATTTACATGTATGAGTTCCTTAGGTATTCCCAGTATAACCCTATGTCATAATTGGAAGGAAACTGTACATATTTTATGAGAAAATTAAATGATGGCAGTAATTCATCGCAGAGAGGAACCTAAAATTCAGGCCTCATGATTTTCCGTCCTATAAATCCTTTGCTATTTTTATTGTACAATATTTTATCATTGGTAGGTCAAATATACCTGCAATACAGTGACTTCAAAACTCTCCCATGGCTCAAAAAGTAGTCAAAATTAAATATTTTTATCTGAATATCTACATTATTTCCTTTTGTACACCACTATTAAGATATCACAACACAAATGAAAATTTTTTCAGCCCTTTTGTCAGTGATTCAGTTCAGTTCAGTTCACTCAGTCATGTCCGACTCTTTGCAACACCATGAATCACAACATGCCAGGCCTCCCTGTCTATCACCAACTCGTGAAGTTCACTCAAACTCATGTCCATCGTGTCAGTAATGCCATCCAGCCATCTCATCCTCTGTCGTCCCCTTCTCCTCCTGCCCCCAATCCCTCCCAGCATCAGAGTCTTTTCCAATGAGTCAACTCTTCACATGAGGTGGCCAAAGTATTGGAGTTTCAGCTTCAGTATCAGTCCTTCCAATGAACACCCAGGACTGATCTCCTTTAGGATCGACTGGTTGGATCTCCTTGCAGTCCAAGGGACTCTCAAGAGTCTTCTCCAGCATCACAGTTCAAAAGCATCAATTCTTCAGTGTTCAGCCTTCTTCACAGTCCAACTTTCACATCCATACATGACCACTGGAAAAACCATAGCCTTGACTAGATGGACCTTTATTGGCAAAGTAGTATTTCTGCTTTTCAATATGCTATCTAGGTTGGTCATAACTTTCCTTCCAAGGAGTAACCATCTTTTATTTTCATGGCTGCAGTCACCATCTGTAGTGATTTTGGAGCCCCCCAAAATAAAGTCTGACATTGTTTCCACTGTTTCCCCATCTATTTCCCATGAAGTGATGGGACCAAATGCAATGATCTTAGTGAAGAATCTAAGCTACTCCATTTTGTTAACAGAAAAACTCCATTTTGTAAGGTTCCGGGAAGGGACCCTTTGGAAATCCAAGGGCCTTTGGAGATCCCCTGACCTCACCCCACTGCCTACGAGCCAATCGGACCCCAGACCAAAATCTCCTGACTTAACGCTCAGAAACTTGTGGTCTACCTAGACAATAGGGACCAATCAAGAACCAACACACAACCTTTCAAAAGAAAGTGACCAATCTGACGTTCCCCTACCTAGAAATCCTTTTTTTTCCATGTATACTCCCTATATAAGCAATGTAATCCAAAACCCGAGGCTCCTCCCTATAGCCGCTGCGTCGCTATCAGTGGGAGCCCAAGCTCGAGCTTGGTAATAAAAATTCTCTTGCTTTTGCATCAGATATCAGCTCCCTGGTGGTCATTGGGAGATTTTGCGACTTGGGCATAACATTTGGGGGCTCGTCCGGGATCTCCCACCGGCTCCACAGGAAGACCGATCCGGAGAGTCATCTGCAGCCTGTGAACTTTTTTCTGTCTTTCTTTTTGTTTCTGACAGGGCCTATTTTCTGAGACCGGTATATGACTCAGGCGGACGCGCCGACGGGTCACTGGTGGGGGTCGTTGGGAGACGTCCCGACCCTGTAGGAGGGAACAGAATGTCCCTGTTCTCTGTAGACAATAGCGGGTCGCTCCCGCTGAATGGCTGGAGGCCGTCGTCTTTCGGTTTTGCCTCTGGACTCCCAGAGGTGTATTTCTCCTGTCTGTCTGTCTGTCTGTGTGGCTGTTCGTATTGTCTGTGTTAATTTACCAACATCTGACTGATCCAGGGACAATGGGGCAATGCCATTCTAGCCCCACACCTCTATCCTTGGTTACTGATAATTTTAAGGAGGTCAAGATTCGTGCTCATGACCTCAGTGTAGAAATTAAAAGGAATAAATTAATCACTTTTTGCAGTGCAGAATGGCCGACCTTCCATGTAGGTTGTCCCCCAGAAGGCACCCTTGACTTGGTTACTGTACACCGAGTCCAAGATATCATCTTCCAACTGCGGATCGGACACCCTGACCAAGTTCCCTATATCATAGTATGGGAAAATATCATATTGTGCCCCACCCCTCCTTGGGTAAAACCTTTTTTTGCCTCAACAGGGATTCTCTACCACTCAGGTGTTGGTGACACATATAGGAAAGAACCCAAAGAATCCCAAGGAGCCTGAACCAACGGCACCGCTACATACCTCATCTTGCAGCGGGGAATTGTTAGAGAAAGCACATTGATTGAAACCGCCCACCCTGACCAGGCACCATAGTAACCATTTGCATGAGTTGTTTTATGACAGGAGATCCTGATAAGGAATATGGAACTAATAAGCCTCCACCAACCGAAAGAGTTCGGGAAAGAGATGTGTTCTGTCTGTCTGTCTGTGTGGCTGTTCGTATTGTCTGTGTTAATTTACCAACATCTGACTGATCCAGGGACAATGGGGCAATGCCATTCTAGCCCCACACCTCTATCCTTGGTTACTGATAATTTTAAGGAGGTCAAGATTCGTGCTCATGACCTCAGTGTAGAAATTAAAAGGAATAAATTAATCACTTTTTGCAGTGCAGAATGGCCGACCTTCCATGTAGGTTGTCCCCCAGAAGGCACCCTTGACTTGGTTACTGTACACCGAGTCCAAGATATCATCTTCCAACTGCGGATCGGACACCCTGACCAAGTTCCCTATATCATAGTATGGGAAAATATCATATTGTGCCCCACCCCTCCTTGGGTAAAACCTTTTTTTGCCTCAACAGGGATTCTCTACCACTCAGGTGTTGGTGACACATATAGGAAAGAACCCAAAGAATCCCAAGGAGCCTGAACCAACGGCACCGCTACATACCTCATCTTGCAGCGGGGAATTGTTAGAGAAAGCACATTGATTGAAACCGCCCACCCTGACCAGGCACCATAGTAACCATTTGCATGAGTTGTTTTATGACAGGAGATCCTGATAAGGAATATGGAACTAATAAGCCTCCACCAACCGAAAGAGTTCGGGAAAGGTCTAAAGGACACACCGCGTATCTGTCCACTTCCCAGAACCACCATAAAACCTGACATTGTGAGTCACGCAGCCGAGCAGTTCTCCTGGGTTTCCTTACCCTGCTGCTCTCCACCCAGGTGCCCTTTCCCAATAAAACCTCTTGCTTTGTCAGCACGTGTCTCCTCGGACAATTCATTTCCGAGTGTTAGACGCCAGTTTCAGGCCCTGGAAGGGGTCCCCCTTCCTGCAACAAATGGTGACTCTGGTGGGACCTTTCTTTGCCGAGACTGACATCCTGACCACTTGGGGTACTCAGGGGCCAGCTTGCCTGCCAATGGACCAGACCCAGCGGCCACAACTGGGACCCTTTCATCCCTGGTCTCCTCCTGATGCGGACAACTGGCCAGAGTGTCCCAACCGGTAAGGAACAAGAGACTTTATTGATCTCTCTCCCCTCCCCTCTCTCTTTCCTCTCCTTAACCCTTCCTATCCTTCCTATTTTTCTAGTCCCCTGGACGCAGGAATCTAGTAAAGGGCCCTCAGCCTGAGCTGAGGATTGGAGACTGATCACCTCCTCTTGGCAGAGAACTCGAATTCTGGTTCTGATTTCTGGTAGGACTGAGTTCCAGTCCTCCCTTCTCTGGAGGCCCAGGGAAAAGTCCCATAATGCCTGGGTATCTGTAGGTGAAGGGAGACGTCTATAAGGCCACCCCTTTTGCCTCCCTCTCCCGCCTCCTCCCCTTTCTTTTTCAATCTGGCTTCCTTTCCTCCCTTGAAATCTTTGATGTTAGTACTTAGATCTGAAGTTCTGTGTCTCTATAGGAGGTTTTCTGAGAGACTGTATTTTTGTATTTAAGGGCTTCCCTGGTGGAGCCAAGGTTAAAGCATCCGCCTGCAATATGAGAGACCTGGGTTTGACCCCTGGGTCAAGAAGATCCCCTGGAGAAGGAAATGGCAACTCACTCCAGTATTCTTGCCTAGAGAATCCCATAGACAGAAAGGCTTGATGGGCTACAGTCCACGGGTCACAACAGTCAGAAATAACTGAGCAACTTCACTTTCACTTTGATGAGGGCTGCCAGGTTTATATGTGTGTGTTTTAACTCTGTGTTCTGATTTTTGATGGCCATTTTGCTTTGTCTGGCCACCATTTGGTTTAGACCTGCTGCCATATTGTTAGAACTTGATTTCCTTTCCCTGTGCCTTGAGACCAGGGCTCTCAGGAACACTTATCCAGACCATCTCTAACTCCTGACACTGAGGAAAAAGGGAAAAATAAGACTTGAAGCTAGATCTTGAGCTGTATCTGTCTAAATATGTCTTGGTATATCTCTGTCTCTGGGTAATATTTTTGAGGTTAATTTGTATATGAACTCTATTTATTTGGCTTAAAAAAAAAAGGTAAGCACTTACAAATCAAGTAATTCTAAACTAAACAATTCCAGGTTCATGTGAACTGGGAAATATTCAATGTTAAATACCTGATATTAATGTTTGTTTGTTGACCTATCTAATAGAGACATGTCTCTTACAAATAGCTGTGAAAAGAAGAGAGGCAAAAAGCAAAGGAGAAAAAGATATAAGCATCTGAATGCAGAGTTCCAAAAAATAGCAAGAGATAAGAAAGCCTTCTTCAGCAATCAGTGCAAAGAAACAGAGGAAAACAACAGAATGGGAAAGACTAGAGATCTTTTCAAGAAAATCAGAGATACCAAGGGAACATTTCATGCAAAGATGGGCTCAATAAAGGACAGAAATGGTCTGGACCTAACAGAAGCAGAAGATATTAAGAAGAGGTGGCAAGAATACACGGAAGAACTGTACAAAAAAGATGTTCACGACCCAGAGAATCATGATGATGTAATCACTAATCTAGAGCCAGACATCTTGGAATGTGAAGTCAAGTGGGCCTTAGAAAGCATCACTATGAACAAAGCTAGTGGACGTGATGGAATTCCAGTTGAGCTGTTTCAAATCCTGGAAGATGATGCTGTGAAAGTGCTGCACTCAATATTCCAGCAAATTTGGAAAACTCAGCAGTGGCCACAGGACTGGAAAATGTCAGTTTTCATTCCAATCCCAAAGAAAGGCAATGCCAAAGAATGCTCAAACTACCGCACAATTGCACTCATCTCACACGCTAGTAAAGTAATGCTCAAAATTCTCCAAGCCAGGCTTCAGCAATATGTGAACCGTGAACTCCCTGATGTTCAAGCTGGTTTTAGAACAGGCAGAG
>SJYX01024167.1:203389-221136 GCA_006410675.1 Oreotragus oreotragus
TCTATTGCTAAGTCACTTCAGTCGTGTCCGAATCTGTGCAACCCCATAGACAGCAGCCCACCAGGCTCCCCTGTCCCTGGGCTGTCTCTTATACACATCTAGATGTGTATAAGAGACAGATCCCACACTTCCAGTTAAACGAAGACTTATTACTCCTCCTTTTCAGAGCAGTGAGTCGGACACGACTGAGTGGCTGAACTGAACTGAACTGAACTGATTGCCCCCCTCTCCCGCCTCCTCCCCCTTCTTTTTCAACCTGGCTTCCTTTCCTTTCTTGAAATCTTTGATGTTAGTACTTAGATCTGAAGTTCTGTGTCTGTATAGGAGGTTTTCTGAGAGACTGTATTCTTGTATTTAAGGGCTTCCCTAGTGGAGCCGAGGTTAAAGTGTCTGCCTGCAATATGGGAGACCTGGGTTCGATCCCTGGGTCGAGAAGATCCCCTGGAGAAGGAAATGGCAACCCACTCCAGTATTCTTGCCTAGAGAATCCCATGGACAGAGAGGCTTGGTGGGCTACAGTCCATGCATCGCAAATAGTCGGATACGACAGAGCAACTTCACTTTCACATTCACTTTGATGAGGACTGCCAGGTTTATCTGTGTGTTTTAACTCTGTATTCTGTATTGTGATTTTTGAGGGCCATTTTCTTTGTCTGGCCACCATTTGGTTTAGACCTGCCGCCATTTTGTTAGAACTTGATTTTCTTTCCCTGTGCCTTGAGACCAGGGCTCTCAGGAACACTTATCTAGACCATTTCTATCTCCTGACGCTGAGGAAAAAGAAAAAAAAAAAGACTTGAAGCTAGATCTTGCACTGTGTCTGTCTAAATATGTCTTGGTATGTCTTTGTCTCTGGGTAATATTTTTGAGGTTAATTTGTATATGAGCTCTATTTATTTGGCTCAAAAAAGGTAAGCGCTTACAAATCAAGTAATTCTAAATTAAACAATAAATTCCAGGTTCATGTGAACTGGGAAATATTCAGTGTTAAATACCTGATATTAATGTTTGTTTGTTGACCTATCTAATATAGATATGTCTTAGAGTAATTAACGTTAAGTAGAATATTTTCATTGCACCTAGGTTTAATATAAGTTAAATATTATATCTGTTACAAGTTTGTCAACAAGGAAATTACCTCAAGTGGGGGAAAAAAAAAAAAACTTCCTAAATAGAACTCTTTTGAAGTTCTTTTGATCTCTAGCTAACTTTGGGTTGCTTCAGAGGGCCCCTGGAACATCCCAAAAAGAGATATTAAACTGTGTTTATTTGGTTGGTTAAATTATATGGAAAAGATTATCAAATGAGTAATAAATCCGTTCATGTTATAATGTATGGTAAAATAACTAATACAGATATCCTAGAAATTATATGGAGTTTTTAACATTCTGATATATCCTGGTATTTTAATGAAAAACCTGATGACTTCACAACAGTTAACAAAAGGACTGAATGAACCAGCGAATATGCTTATCACTTTTATGGTTTCTATCTGAAAAATTATGGGTTTGAATCTTATGTTTTCGGGGAGTAGGGAAAATCTTCCTCTCAAACTAATTATGACAATACTTTGGTAAAATTAAACGTTATAAACAAAACAATTATATTTTCTGATTCCTCTTAAAATTGGAAGTTCTTAGGTTTCTAGTAAGTTTATCAAATGAGTTAGGAAGGTTATCTCACGGGTACAAAAAATCTCAAGAAATTTTTGAGACCTTAAAAAGGGAAGAATTCACCTAGACTTGTTAGGCAAAATCTGTGATAAGTCTTTGGTGTGAGTTTCCCAGCCCTGTTTTATTTTAAAAGTTCAGTCTGAGACTCTATAAATGTTTCAGCAAAATAAAAAGCCTATAATCAATTATGGTTATAAAAATCATCAGATCAAAATCAGTGAGAAAATATCTATTGTGCAAACAAACTAGCCTTAATTTGGTTATATTTAATAAAAATAAGGGTAACTTTAAGGAGAAAAAGATATAATAAATACAAAAAAAATAAAATAAAATGCTTGAATCTATCAAGATGGCAAAAAAAAATAATAATAAAAAAATAAAAAGTTTTACAATGTGATACAGAACATATATGTATCAAAAAAAATTGGATATAAAAAAAATAAATAAATAAAAAGCCTATAATCAAGTATGGTTATAAAAATCATCAGACCAAAATCAGTGAGAACAGACCTATTTTGCAAACAAACTAGCCTTAATTTGGTTATATTTAATAAAAATAAGGGTAACTTTAAGGAGAAAAAGATATTTCAAAATGTTAAATACCAGTTTGTTAATGGAGGTCTGCATCTAGTAAGACCTGTCTCTTATACACATCTAGATGTGTATAAGAGACAGGGGTTACTCTCTTGTTGTGTGTGGATTTCTCAGCGTGATGTCTTCTCTTATTGCAGAGCGCAGGCTCTGGAGTTCTCAGGTTTCAGTAGCTGCCGCTCAAGGACGTAGTTGGCCTCTGTTAATGGAGGTCTCTAGTAAGACTCATCTCTTAGATAGTTCTTTGCTGTTATGTGATAATAATGTAAAATTTAACTGAATTCTTAAAGAATACCCTAAGTTTGTTTCTGAAGCTTATCTCAGAAATCTATCTTTGGATGAAGATCAGATGCCTCACGACCTGCAACCAGGACTGGAAAAAGACATAATTTAAGGGACTGTCTCCAACATGGATGGAAGGACTTTTTTATCAGGAGAAACCACACTACACCAGGATGAGAAGACAACGACATCAGCGGTAGACAGCTTCCCCAAGAGGCTGGACCTGATTCGTATGATCATTTACGTTTTCTTGACTTCTTAGACCTTTGCATATAAGTCAAATGCTTTTCTATCATAGGACTGATCCTATGCTAGTTTTAAAAATCAATCCAATTATTGGGTTTGTGCCCAATTACCTGTGTCTAGTTCTGGGTTACCTTGGTAAATTTCTCTACTACCAGACTCTAACTGGCTGGCCCTGAGAAAATTTACTTAAAAAAATTATAGTCATATTCAGGTCACTGCGATAGTCCTAGATAGGCTCCCCTCACCGGGCCAATTAATAACGCCTGCTCTGACTCTGGCTATAAATTTGAGCTTTTTTCTATTACCCAAGTTCAATCAGAACAAGAAAAGTTTCCACAAAGGAGAGGGAAATCTCCCACAATTATTATGGGATAGACTTATATAGATAATACCAGGCTAGAGTAATTTAGGTTTAAAGTCTCCTCTGAGTTGAAAAAAAAAGAATTAAATCATACTAAAGATAATCAGTCTAGTAACACTAGAACACTGGGCTATGTGCCTTATAGATGGTGCCAATATATAATTTCCCTGGAAGATAAAGATTCTACAGGACAGACTAAGTCAGATGACCTGAAGATATACTGGGCTACATCTAATGAAAGTTCTTCTAATACTGCTGGCTATGTTATTTGTATTTCACCTGTTTTACAAAATTGCTGTTTCTTACACTGTCAAATATGTGTGTGAGGCCTCTAATAAAATAATNCAGATAACCTGAAGATATACTGGGCTACATCTAATGGAAGTTCTTAACATAAGTCTTACTTGTGGCTTTACTAATACTGCTGGCTATGTTATTTGTATATCACCTGTTTTACAAAATTGCTGTTTCTTATACTGTCAAATATGTGTGTGAGGCCTCTAATAGAATAATATATAGTCCCATATGAGATTGATGATGGTAACAGTGTAACTCTAGATATGGCAAGAAGCAACAAGAGGGAATATTTTCCTGGACCAAGAAGCTAGTAAGACAGGTGGTCCAGAGAATTTTGGATACTGTTTTATGGCCTAGTCCAGTAACAGCACATTGAGTGGCCTGTCAACAGAATCTTTGCCAAACCTGAGAATGGACATTCTCAGCACCATGGGATACAATGGTCATGAAATGCCCCCCTCAAAATCATGGTCAAGTTTATGAGCAAAAAGGGGCTCTGCCAACTGAAGACTGACACTCGCCATCTACATCTACAAAGATTAAATCATGGCCGCTGCAACTGCTGACTTTCAACGCCCCTGAAAGGAGTTCAGGGTGAAAATCAGGAATGAGGCACTCTGTGCTCTGGGAAAAACTGGCAGAACAGGCCTTCAGATAGTTAGATCTTTTCAGGAAAAGATTTTATGAGTCCCAATTCTTGCATCTTCTCATACCTAGAGAAACACTGACGTCATTAACGGTGAAATCTGCTTTGGCTATTAAGGAAAAATTTACAATTAAAAGTCAAAATAGAGTAGCTATAGTTCAGATATCCTGGGAAATAACTAGGTGATGCTATGGGTGTACTTTCAGATTAGAGCTTGCATTGCTAAACACTTGAGTTTTCTGAGTAATGTCAGGCTTGGATGCCACCATTTTCAAAACAATGTCTGCTGGAAGCTAGTAACCTTACTTTTTATAAAATTAGGCAACTGGCTACATGGCTACAAGTCTCCCTGAACTGCCAGGTCCAGACTGGGTTTCAGGCTTATTCTTCTAAAAAGAAATGAGATTGATTTTGTCTACTAAATTCCAGTTATCACTCCTCCAGCTACTTCTAATTGAGTCTGTTACACCAAAATGGCAGACCAAGGGATTAGGATTTTAATCATACAAGACTCAGATCTAGAACTTGGAACTCAGAAATACTTCCAATTCAGTGTCTATACTCCAAGCTGGGGCAGTCCTATGCCCCATTTTGACAGGAAGTTATCACAGTCATAGTTGCCTAGTTCCCTAAAATTAAAACTGAGCGGGACTCTGTGGGGCTCTGGAGTACAGATCTGTTCTGTGTTCTCCATTTCTTATCTGTAGGATACAGACTTTGTTCAGCCTCCTTGACCTTCCCTGAATTCCAAAGCATGGATTCAAACAATTGCTCATCAGGGAAGGGAGGGGATACAAAAATAGAAACAATCAAAAGTTGGTACAGCTTCCAGACAGAGTCCTGGTTCCTACTCAAAGAAATATGCATAACAATGTCTTTGAGCCCCTACCCAGGTGGAAGATGGTAACTTCAGACTGAACACAGATTCCTGGAGCACAGCTCTGTTGCCTCACCACCAACCAATCAGAAGGGGTCACATACCCTGCAACCCTCACCTCAAATGTTGCCTTCTGTTTCCAGGGACCAGAGATGACCATCCTGTTAGGTCTCCTGTTTGGCCCTTGTCTATTTCATCTTTGAGAGGGGCCAACTAAATTGCTGTTACTACAAGGATAGAAGCTGGTTTCAGATGTGGAAAACCCCAACTTAGATCAGGTAGAGAGAGACTTCTGCTCTGCTAGGCAGGCCTACGCCCATGCACAGCAGGAAGAAGTTACAGAAGAAAGAGACCTCTGCCCCAATTCCCAAGAAGTATCTTGAGTATGAAGTCTTTCAGAGGGCCTATGTGCTGCCTTAGGGGAAGAACGTTGTTTTTATGTGAATCACTCGGGGTGGTCAGGGAGTCCCTGGCCAAGATAAGAGAAGGGCTGAGTCAGAGAAAAAGAGAAAGAGAAATGTCTCAAAATTGGTTTGAATTCTGGTTCAACTCATCCCCCTGGTTCACAACTCTCATATATTCCTTGGTAGGGCCCCTGATTATCTCATTACTGCTACTCACCCTCGGGCCATGCTTACTAAACTAATTGGTGGCCTTCATTAAAAGCTGCATCAACGTGGTGGAGCTCATGGTGTGCAGATCCCAATACACGGCCCTGCCAACGGTCCCCTTAGTGGGAGACGATATAGAGCTGACCCCAGACCCATGATTGAGTCTGTCCTGGATCCTAGAGAAGGGGGGAATGAAGAATCTAAGCTACTCCATTTTGTTAACAGAAAAACTCCATTTTGTAAGGTTCCAGGAGGGGACCCTTTGGAAATCCAAGGGCCTTTGGAGATCCCCTGACCTCACCCCACCGCCCACGAGCCAATCGGACCCCAGACCAAAATCTCCTGACTTAACGCTCAGAAACTTGTGGTCTACCTAGACAATAGGGACCAATCAAGAACCAACACACAACCTTTCGAAAGAAAGTGACCAATCAGACGTTCCCCTACCTAGAAATCCTTATTTTTTTTCCCATGCATACTCCCTATATAAGCAATATAATCCAAAACCCGAGGCTCCTTCCTATAGCCGCTGCATCCCTATCGGTGGGAGCCCAAGCTCGAGCTTGGTAATAAAAACTCTCTTGCTTTTGCATCGGATATCGGCTCCCTATTGGTCACTGGGAGATTTCGCGACTTGGGCATAACACTTAGTTTTCTGAATGTTGATCTTTAAGCCAACTTTTTCACTCTCCTCTTTCACTTTCATCAAGAGGGTTTTTATTCCTCTTCACTTTCTGTCGTAAGGGTGGTGTCATCTGTGTATCTGAGGTTATTGATATTTCTTCCGGCAGTCTTGATTCCAGCGTGTGTTTCTTCCACTCCAGCATTTCTCATGATGTACACTGCATATACGTTAAATAAGCAGGGTGACAATATACAGCCTTGACTTACTCCTTGTCTTATCTGGAAACAGTCTGTTGTTCCATGTACAGTTCTAACTGTTGCTTCCTGGCCTGCATACAGATTTCTCAAGAGGCAGGTCAGGTGGTCTGGTATTCCCATCTCTTGGTTTCACAGTTTCTTCTGATCTACACAGTCAAAGGCTTTGGCATAGTCAATAAAGCAGAAATAAATGTTTTTCTGGAACTCTTGCTTTGTCCATGATCCAGCGGATGCTGGCAATTTGATCTTTGGTTCCTCTGCCTGTTCTAAAACCAGCTTGAACATCTGAAAGTTCACGGTTCACATATTGCTGAAGCCTGGCTTGGAGAATTTTGAGCCTTACTTTACTAGCATGTGAGATGAGTGCATTTGTGCAGTAGAGCATTCTTTGGCATTACCCTTCTTTGGGACTGGAATGAAAACCGAGCTTTTCCAGTCCTGTGGCCACTACTGAGTTTTCCAAATTTGCTGGCATATTGAGTGCAGCACTTTCACAGCATCATCTTCCAGGATTTGAAACAGCTCAACGGGAATTCCATCACCTCCACTAGCTTTGTTCTTAGTGATGCTTTCTAAGGCCCACTTGACTTCACATTCCAAGATGTCTGGCTCTAGATTAGTGATCACATCCTCATGATTATCTGGGTCGTGAAGATCTTTTCTGTACAGTTCTTCTGTGTATTCTTGCCACCTCTTCNTTCGTAGTGATGCTTTCTAAGGCCCACTTGACTTCACATTCCAGGATGTCTGGCTCTAGGTAAGTGTGAGTGATCACACCATGGTGATTCTCTGGGTCGTGAAGATCTTTTTTGTACAGTTCTTCTGTGTATTCTTTCCACCTCTTCTTAATAGCTTCTACTTCTCTTAGGTCCATACCATTTCTGTCCTTTATTGAGCCCATCTTTGCATGAAATGTTCCCTTGGTATCTCTAATTTTCTTGAAGAGATCTCTAGTCTTTCCCATTCTTTAGTTTTCCTCTATTTCTTTGCATTGATCGCCAAGGAAGACTTTCTTATCTCTCCTTGCTATTCTTTGGAACTCTGCGTTCAGATGTTTATATCTTTCCTTTTCTCCTTTGCTTTTCGCTTCTCTTCTTTTCAGTCATTAAATGTCATTTTAAAAGACTGGTGTTTGTGAGATTATGATTGTTACCATGGTAATGAAGTGTAAATCAACCTCTATTCATAAATCATTCCTAAACAAAGGAATGAGACTAAACTTTGAGACTTCCTTTCATTTAAAGCAGAATACATATTTAATAAAGAAGAATACATTTAAAAAACTAAGTTCAACACTTACTGCATGTCTATTATATACCAAGCTTTGTGTCAGTATATAGTGATACAGAAACACAATTACATTTTTAGCTATTTATTCTTTCAACTCAGATTATGATTTGGTTTGCTACTATCTTGTTGAGACATGTAACTAAAAATACAGGATATATATTTAATATATAAGATATAAACAGTCCTTCATCTGAAAGGAATCCAAGAAAGAAAGGGTACTTGCTTTAATTAAGAAAGAAATAGAAAAATAATTTTAAGTGATACCAACCAGTGATAAGAATGTAGAAAAATCTAGCTCTTCTAGAGAGAAATTGGCAATTAATAATTTTGCCACCTATTAATAATTTGCAAGAGAGTTCCAGATAAACATCTACTTTTTCTTTATTGATTATACCAAGGCCTTTGATTGTGTGGATCACAATAAACTGTGGGAAATTCTTAAAGAGATGGGAATACCAGACTACCTGACCTGCCTCCTGAGAAATCTGTATGGAGGTCAAGAAGCATATATATAAGATATAAACAGTCCTTCATCTGAAAGGAATCCAAGAAAGAAAGGGTACTTGCTTTAATTAAGAAAGAAATAGAAAAATAATTTTAAGTGATACCAACCAGTGATAAGAATGTAGAAAAATCTAGCTCTTCTAGAGAGAAATTGGCAATTAATAATTTTGCCACCTATTAATAATTTGCAAGAGAGTTCCAGATAAACATCTACTTTTTCTTTATTGATTATACCAAGGCCTTTGATTGTGTGGATCACAATAAACTGTGGGAAATTCTTAAAGAGATGGGAATACCAGACTACCTGACCTGCCTCCTGAGAAATCTGTATGGAGGTCAAGAAGCAAATGTTAGAATGGACATGAAACAACAGACTTGTTCCAAATTGGGAAAGGAGTACATCAAGGCTGTATATTGTTACTCTGCTTATTTAACTTCTACGCAGAGTACATCATGCAAGATGCCGGGCTGGATGAAGCACAAGCTGGAATCAAGATTGCTGGGAGAAACACCAATAACCTCAGATACGCAGATGACACCACCCTTATGGCAGAAAGTGAAGAAGAATTAAAAAGCCTCTTGATGAAAGTGAAATAGGACAGTGAGAAAGCTGGCTTAAAGCTCGACATTCAGAAGACTAAGGTCATGGTATCTGATCCCATCACTTCATGGCAAATAGATGGGGAAACAATGGAAACAGTGACAGACTTGATTTTGGGGGGCTCCAAAATCACTGCAGATGGTGACTGCAGCCATGAAATTAAAAGATGCTTGCTCCTTGGAAGAAAACGTATGACCAACCAAAATAGCATATTAAAAAGCAGAAACATTACTTTACCAATGAAGGTCCACCTAGTCAAATCTATGGTTTTTCCAGTAGTCATGTATGGATGTGAGAGTTGGACTATAAAGAAAGCCGAGTGCTGAAGAATTGATGCTTTTTGAATTGTGGTGTTGGAGAAGATTCTAGAGAGTCCCTTGGACTGCAAGGAGATCGAAACAGTCCATCCTAAAGGAAATCAGTCCTGAACATTCATTGGAAAGACTGATGCTGAAGCTCCAATATTGAAACTTGAATACTTTGGCCATCTGATGTGAAGAATTGACTCATTGGTAAGACCCTGATGCTGGGAAAGATTGAAGGTGGGAGGGGAAGGGGATGACAAAGAATGAGATGGTTGAGTGGCAACACTGATGCGATGAACGTGAGTTTGAGTAGGCTCTGGGAGTTGGTGATGGGCAGGGAAGCCTGGCTCCGCAGTGCAGTCCATGGGGCTGCAAATAGTTGGACACGATTGAGCGACTGAATTGAACTGAATAATTTCATTTCTAGAATTTTGTTTCATGAAACAATCATAACATGCACAAAGCCATAATAAAAGGATATTCAACTAAACATGATTTATAATTTGTAATAACAAAAAGAAGAATCTAATAGACCAAAAAAGAGATGATTGATTAAGACAGTTCTAATACACGTGCATAAAGAAATACCATGTAAGCTTCAGAATGAGAAGTTTTATCTATTTTGTTTACTACCTTACCCTCATCACCTGATACACCATGGATGTTCAAAAATATTTTTGAATAAACTCATGAAGAAGGGAAAACATTAATGTGGCCATTAAAATAATGCTATTAAGACTAAAAACTTAAATCCATGAAAAAATTTTTACAATGTGTTTTTACATTTAAAAAAGTGAGCTACAAAGTAACAATTATAGCATGACCCAATTTCCTCCTCTCAACTTTCCTTATGTTCTTCACTTAAAAGGAAACAATTCATAATTGAAGAATGCATTTGTTTTTTAAAAAATAAACAATAAAAATTAGTGGCTGGTAAAAATATATAACTGGAAGTCTTCAAATGTGGCAGTAGAAAGAGTGGGGCATGCTACTTGTTGAAAAGATTTCACCTTGAGCAGTTTTCCATTCTAGAAACCACTTATTTTAGGAAGTCTCTTCAAAAGTCCCAGTTAAATTAAAAACAAATAAGAAGAAAAAACTCCCAAACACTTTCAGTTCAAATGTGAAAACATTCCCCCAAAGAATCAACCTGCCATTGTAAAGGCAAGATTGGCTCCAAGCAGCTTCCTGGGTGCCTCCCATTCATAATAACAGAGCTGAGAAATGTTTCCTCCAGGATCACAGTACTGAGTAGGAGATCCCACTCTGCCTCTTCTGCTCTCCTCAAGTTTCTTTCTCAATGGTGGAAGATAAACAGAAAAAAATATGGATTCATTAAGAGTCCCAAAGAGCCACAGCAGAAACTTGACTTCAGTTTCTAAGTTCTCAGATCCTCTAAAAGATTGTAAACCATCATTACTCATGTGCCCCTAATAAATAAAGACTAGGTAGGGATTCAACTGACTGCTGAACCTAATATTAGTTCAAATAAAACAACTATGCACTAAGTTTCAACAACACATAAATAGTTAGAGAAAAATCTAAATAGAACAATGTGCGTATTTATTATATAAGAGGAAGGATATTCCTTTTTAAAAGGAAATGGAAATTGAAGGTATGTAGAATATTTTTTAACTGAGAAAGTCAAAACAATGTATGCTGTTAAATATGAATTAGAAAATAGTTATCTGCTAAGAGTGAGAAGGCAGGGCTGAAGTTGAGGTTAAGGATTTCAGGAGAGAGCAAAAAGTTTAGAATAACAAGAAATATACCAGAATCCAAAGGAATTAATACAGGAATTATCAAGTAGCAAAGAAGATCTATTTGAGATTGAATAGGAGAAATCTGAACAGCCCAATCAGCATGGTTTACTTCTATCTCAACCAATGTTCAGGAGCCCAGAAGAGCAAACAAAGACTATATTTTGGGCAAGTTAATAAATTCTAAGCTTTTGCAAGTAGCTCTTTGAAGACTATCAAGCAGGGAAAAGACTACGAATTTCTAGGGGGATAGCGTCAACTTTATACTAAACTTAAAGCAGACTGAAGTTTTAACTAAATGGGTAATTAGGAGACCATCCCTGGTAGTTCAGATGGAAAAGAATCTGCCTGCAATGTGGAAGACCTGGGTTCAATCTCTGGGTTGAAAATATCCCCTAGAGAAAGGAATGGCAATTCACTCCAGTATTCTTGTCTGGAGACAGAGGAACCTGGTGGGCTATAGTCCATAGGGTCACAAAGAGTCAGACACGACTGAAGCGACTTAGCACACATGCACGCACTATAAACCTAGTAGGTCCCTCTGGAGTTGGAGTGCACCTGGCAGGCAAATATATTCTGCCCCTGCCATATTTCCTCTCCCCTAGTCTTAAAGAAATTGATGCTAAAGCCTAGACTGTGAAGACTGATGAGTTACGCAGCTAATAAAAAAGCTTACTGGGTATGTGCATTTATACAGTAATTAATCTGAATCAAAGTTAGGATGTTTAAGCTAGGATGAATGAAAAGTACGTGCTGAAAAGGAGGTAACAGGAGATATTTTGGAGAGACACTTCTTGAATTAGTAAATCATCACTAAGTAGATAGTTCTGATTTGAGCAATTCAACAAATTGAGTGATTCAAAATTCAAAAATTCAGGGCACACAAAGCACCTGACTGGTTGTGATCTTCAAATTATTTATTTGGGTCAGGTTGCCATAAGCCCAAAGGTAAATATATTTTTATGTATGCAAAGGGAGGTTTAAAGAAAATTATATAAATTACAGTAATCACTTAGCAATCTAATGTCTTCCCATTTGTCTCTATAGCAGTTTACTAAATAAGGTCTTATGGGAATTTAGAATGCTGAATTTTGAGTTAAATTTTGAATTAATACTTTGTTTGGCTTTAAAATACCACTCCAAATTTAACTAAATTAATTACATCTGTTTATTTAGTAAGAAGTTAATCAGAGGATTAAGCTATTTCTCCACTGCTGACATTTGAATCTACTTTTTCATAAGCACTTTGATTAAGAATAGCCAGTGATAATATTTAATTAAGTTACAAGCCTTGATAATACAAACTGAAAATTCTTTAGCCTAAATGAGATTCATCAGGTTGACTAGTATTGTGCTCAATGTTGGCATTATAGTGGCTTCATTATTTTCTTTTTTAAATCATTTAACTTAATTTCACTGTGGTCAGGGAATACAATGAAGGATTTCAATGCTTTGAAATTTGTTCAACTTATGACACATCATATGATCTATTTTGCTAAACATTCATGTGCATTAGGAGGAATATCAATTCTGTCATTGGTGGTTTAGTGTTCCACATAGCTGTTAAGTCAAATAGTTAATTTTGTTGTTCATATCTATTTTTTTTTTGTCTGCTGGATAAATATGTTTTAAAACTAGAACCAATTTCTAAGAAATCAGTGCTGTGCATGCTAACCCATGCAACCCCATGGACTGTAGCCTGCCAGGCTACCCTGTCCATGGGATTTTCCAGGAAAGAATACTGGAATGGGCTGCCATGCCCTACTCCAGGGGATCTTCTCGACCCATGGACTGAACCCGCGTCACTTATGTCTCCCACATAAGAGAGACATTGGCAGACAGGTTCTTTACCACTAGCACCACCTGGGAAGCATGTATTCGAGGTTGTTTCTAAGATTTTTGGCCTGAGCAATAGGGGAAGTGGTAATTAAATGAGGAAAAAGAAAGGAGAAAGAGTATTTGCACATGACTTACATTCTCCTGCACATCAGTCATCACTGTCTCTTCCTCAATCCCCACATCTCCTCCCTTGAGGATGTATCCTTGAGGATCATCTCTGCCAGATGAACATGCAGAGACAGTATTTAGCTATGTTACATGATAAGCTAACACACAAGAAGATCCCTAATTTCCCCTTTGCCCTTCTCACAGTGTTTTCCCATGTTGTGTCCCATCAAAGAAGCTAGTCTTCTATCAGATGCCGGAGAATAAAGAGAAAGTTGTACAATGGTGAATCATGAAGATCTTCTGACAGAAACATAATTCATTTTTATATGAAGATTGTAAAATTGCACATAAGGAAATATTTCATCAGTTTATCTGGATGCTCAATCCTAAAGGAAATCAGTCCTGAATATTCATTGGAAGGACTGATGCTGAAGCTGAAACTCCAATACTTTGGCCATCTGATGCAAAGAACTGACATTGGAAAAGACGCTGATGCTGGAAAAGATAGAAGGTAGGAGGAGAAGGGGACGACAGAGAATGAGATGGTTGGATGGCATCACTGGCTCAATGGACATGAGTCTGAGCAAACTTTGGGAGTTGGTGATGGACAAGGAAGCCTGGCATGCTGCAGTCCATGGGGTCACAAAGAGTTGGACATGATTGAACAACTGAACTGAACTATCTGAATACTATGTATACCAAATATTTCAATCCACGGATGCTACAAAAGACATTATAATAAGATGTCACTCAGGCTTGTATAAATGTCAAAAAAGTTCAAGGTCATTCCTCTACAACAATAGCACTCACAAGGAGCTTATTCACACATATGTATAGTTTTTTTCCCCCCATTTCTATAGTATTTCAGTGCTTAAACTGGACTCAAAAATGGGAAGACCCTCCAACTATATATATATATATGAGTATGCATAGACAGATATTTGATAAAGTCCTTTGAAAAAAGTAGTTTGACTCCCCAGGTCAGGAAAGACCAGGATATTACTGGCAATTTGAAGAATTTGTGATGTGCAGCAAACAAACTGAGGTTGGGAGAAATAATGGTTGCTTTGTTTTGAGAAAGAGCTGATATTTATGATTTCCATTCTATAAAAAAAAAAAAAAACCTTTCTTAACTACCATAGCTACTAATCTCAAATAACAACCAGCCTAATTGCTTCCATTAAGATTAAAATCATAGAGGTCTGGTTTTTCTATGAAAAACTGCTCATTCTTAGATTACAGTGCATTCATAAACAAACTCCTGTGTGCTATGTTTCACTTATTTTTAGTTAGAGAGAATATAGCTTTCACTTGTATGAAACTGAAATCAGGCATTAAAGCTAAACAGATTTAAACTGGGAGAGTTTTTTTCTCTATAAAGTAAAAAAAAAAAAAAACCTTTCTTAACTACCATAGCTACTAATCTCAAATAACAACCAGCCTAATTGCTTCCATTAAGATTAAAATCATAGAGGTCTGGTTTTTCTATGAAAAACTGCTCATTCTTAGATTACAGTGCATTCATAAACAAACTCCTGTGTGCTATGTTTCACTTATTTTTAGTTAGAGAGAATATAGCTTTCACTTGTATGAAACTGAAATCAGGCATTAAAGCTAAACAGATTTAAACTGGGAGAGTTTTTTTCTCTATAAAGAGCAGAAACACTTTAACATTTCCATATTAAGGCAAAGAGCAATGAAAATAAAAAATAAATCACAATTTACATAAATACTAGAATTTTATTATTTTGTCCACCCAAAAGCTATATTATTTACTTGCTTGAAAAAATCAATAATAGAAGTATTTAAGGACTCAAAACCCTCCACCTTATGTTTAGAACAAATGCATTTTTGTGGTGTTAGGCCTTCTGCTGCTGCTACTGCTGCTAAGTCGCTTCAGTCGTGTCCGACTCTGTGCGATCCCATGGACTGCAGCCTACCAGGCTCCTCCGTCCATGGGATTTTCCAGGCAAGAGTACTGGAGTNTCCACCTTATGTTTAGAACAAATGCATTTTTGTGGTGTTAGGCCTTCTGCTGCTGCTACTGCTGCTAAGTCGCTTCAGTCGTGTCCGACTCTGTGCGATCCCATGGACTGCAGCCTACCAGGCTCCTCCGTCCATGGGATTTTCCAGGCAAGAGTACTGGAGTGGGGTGCCATAGGCCTTCTGAGAGCTTATAATAACACCACAATTTGGGATCTGTGGACTATCTTGCCTAGGGTTAATACTCAAGTGAAAGAGTAAAGTTCAAAAAGTTCACACAAATGTCTCAAACAAACCAGTTCTGAGAAACAGATCATTCCACTGTAGCACCCAATG
Organism: Oreotragus oreotragus; assembly: GCA_006410675.1. Lineage (NCBI taxonomy): Eukaryota > Metazoa > Chordata > Mammalia > Artiodactyla > Bovidae > Oreotragus > Oreotragus oreotragus. The sequence goes on from SJYX01024167.1 coordinate 218,582, forward strand.
AATTTAATACATGAATATAAGTGGTAGCATCACATTTTGTTCCCTGGACCTAAGCTCATCAAAGTTCAATTTTATTACAGAATGAAAGAAAATAATTAGTAGGCTACATCTGTCCTTAAAATAACTCAAGTAAACTCCCTGAAAATGACTGTCCTTCCTTGTTTTTATATCTTCTTTTTTCTCTTTTCCAACTCCACATGCACATCCCCCTAGAAAGTAATCTTACAGCCAATAGATTTTTTTATGCTTTTAGTCAAAAACAGTAAAATTTGCTCTTGAGTGGTTATGCCCAAAATGGAGCCAATTGGTAAAAGAAATTGACAATAGGACAAGAAAATCATTTCAAAATAAATAAGGGCTTTTATATCACAATTCAACCTGAACATACTCTAAAATTGTTTCAAGGATTGTTCTCATTCAACCTCATTCAATGCTTTCTAAATTTACCCAAAAAAGTTATAATTTCAAGGATTATTACAACTACAACTGAATGCTGAGTTTGAAATATATGTTATAAATCAAACGTGTAACCTTTTATTCTTAAAGAAAAAAAGAAGAATCAGAAATTTTAAATAGAATATTTGAAATAGTTAAGTAGTAGAAGGAGGAAACAATGCGTTCCACCTTTTAAACTAAGAACCAAGTGGTAACATATTTATTTTTCCTATTTTTATTTTAATAATTGGAGTTTTCCTGTAATCCAGGAAGTAGTTGATGGCTTCTGTCATCTAACTCTCTTACACCTAGTTAACAAAAGGCTCTATTTTCTCTTTTTAGGTAAATATGGTAAACAATAATAATATAAACAATGATAGCTAAGTTTCCTTAAAAACTTACTTTGTCAAGCTCTTTACGTGAATCAACTAGGTTCTCTCAATTAGCTTATAAGAAATACACTAGTATTATCCATTTGGCCAAAGAAACCAAATTTCAAAGAAATCAGGAAGTTCCCCCAAGTTATTAAATAGAAGAACTAGAATTATAATCCAGGCTGACTTTCTGAAGAGCACTCTTAACCTCCCTTCTGCATAGCTCATAAAATTAAGCCTATTTCCTTCTTTTTCAGTACCTATCTATCAAGCCTAGAGTTTTTCTCCTGTCATTCTTTAAACTTCTTTTAAATATGTATCACCCCTTAGTAATTGTAGAAAATACAATAAAATAAACTGAAAGATAGATTTTGACTTTGCTGCTTTTTTATTACTAACTTAGCTTGCCTTTACCTCCCAGAACTATTTCTTTCAATGCTACACACACCATCATCATTGGCAACACCCACAAAGATTTATTCCTACTATCTGAAAACTTTTATGTATCAAATATAAAGTTATAGGCTCTGTTAAATAAATTAATAAATAAATATAGAGATGTGTCAGTACTAGATTGTAAAGGAAATTACATGTCTTGCCAAACTCTCTTTGAAGGCAATGAGAGACATTTGGAATATTAGAACAGAATGACACACTCTGATTTGATTATTTAAAAGAACCTCAAAGNAAGTTATAGGCTCTGTTAAATAAATTAATAAATAAATATAGAGATGTGTCAGTACTAGATTGTAAAGGAAATTACATGTCTTGCCAAACTCTCTTTGAAGGCAATGAGAGACATTTGGAATATTAGAACAGAATGACACACTCTGATTTGATTATTTAAAAGAACCTCAAAGATGGAAGTTTTGGAAAGAGTTTAGGAAAGAATGAGACTGGATGCATGGAAATCAGTTAAGAGAATTTTGCTGTTCAGTCTAGGCAGGAAATAATGAAGACTGGTCTTAACTGTAGTAAGAGGAATTGAGAAGGGTAGACAGAAAATCTATTGAAGAGTACAAAACTTGGAGAAAATTAGATTGATGTCACACATTGATAATGTAGAGGAAAGATGCAAAACACACTTTTAGAACAGAAGTCTTTCCATACAACTTATGAATGTTTCCCATCTTGGGTTTTCATGCATGGAAGAAAGCTGAACAAGAAAGATGAAGTGAATGCAATCACTCAGAGCTGTTTTCCTACCATGAGCTAAAATTTAGATTAGAACACAAAAGTAAAAATAATAGCCATTTGTTATCCTCTTACCTGAATTTCAACCTAGCAACAAGGGTTTCGTTTATCTTTATACAACCTTAGCCAAAAGAGAAATGAGAACCTCTGTTTATTGTGGAGAAGAAAAACATGGGGCTAATTGTGTCTGCCCTTAAGAAAGTTTCCATCACAGAAAAGATGATCCAAAGCCAAGAAAAAGTTAGTCTTAGGATAATGAACCTTAATGTCCTTGTAATACAAGATCAGACACCTGTCCAACTACCACAAATAACCAGAAACCTAACTGAGCTATTTCTCAAACTCTTGTTATATTTAACATTATTTTTTGAGCTCTAATGAGTTAATTTAAAGTAGTTGTGATGATTTATTTAGTCTGAATAAAAGCTAAATTAAAATGTTTCATGTTTTGTCTGGATAGCATTATCAGTTCAGTTCAGTTGCTAAGTCATGTCCGACTCTTTGCAACCCCATGAATCGCAGCACACCAGGCCTCCCTGTCCATCACCAGCT